>QOVD01005585.1:0-14432 GCA_003521225.1 Tuber microsphaerosporum | reverse complement strand
CTTCCTATTTGTTCCCCCCCTAACAAAAACTGCTTTTTTCCCTCTCTCTTTTCCTTCGTTTTTCTGTTTACCCCTCTTAGCCTTTTTTTTCTTTACAGTCCCTTCTCTCCCGATGTTAGGGATGACAGCGGCAAAGGCAAGGGTTACTCGTAGGGGAGTTAGACAGCCTTGAATTAATTTTAAGATTTTTAATTTTCTTTTTTCGACTTTATCCATACCTATGTTGGGTCTCATAAACCGGCTTTCTCAATTCCTGCCAAACCAAACCTGCATAGCCTAACCCCAACTTTAACGAATCCATTTTAGCCCATGAAGAACGTGGTAACTCGCAAGACTTATGCCACTTTTGGGGGATAGTCGGATCACCTGGGCAGCACAAACCGGTTCTATTTGGTCAGAGCCTAACGGGTATCTATAAATGGTGCACCAATTGCTTTATGTCAACATGAGTCTATCAGTCTTTGGGGCTCGCAAGTTATGCTACTAGTGTAAGAAGGTAGCATGGTTGCCTTCGGTTCGAAGTATTAAAGCGGTCTATATCCTCTTCTCAAGCGAAAATTCTCTTAGCATAAACCTTCTTATCACTCACTCTGCCATGAAAGTCTCTAGGACTGTCGCTCCCGTCAGAAACAATGGTCAGGAACAATCTTTCACAGCTCTCCTGCGCAATATCATCAACGAATACCCGCTGGCGGTGGTGACCTCCGTGAACTTTGTCAAAATGCGGATGCTGGCGCAGATACTATCGAATTTGTACTCGACACGAGACAATATCCTACTGAGAATCTCCTCCACTAGGATCTCGCAAAGTTTCAGGGAATCTCCCTTCTCGCATACAATAGCAAGTGTTTTGCTCAAAAAGATTTCGAGTCCCTGATGCGGATTGGTGATAGTGGAAAAGCTAAGGATCTTCTACCGGAAAGTTTGGGCGAGGATTTAATAGCGTAATTACTACGCAATGGATAGTTTTCTCCCGACCTCACAACGTCACTAATTACGGAGCCATTTAGGTATATAACAGGACCGACAACCCATCCATACTTTCTGGAAAGTCTCTCCTATTGTTTGACCCACACAAAGCATGGTCTTTGGATATTGGTTTTCCCGGAGGGCCACTGTAGGATTTCGTTGCCAACCCCGATGAACCCGAGATCAAGAGCCACCTTGCTGCATTTGATAGGCTTCTAGGAAGTTACAATACAGCCTTCGAGGAACCATTATCTGTCTCCTATTAAGGAATGAGGATCAGGCTATTAGAAGCGAAATCGTAGAGGATCACATGTTTACATCCTAGAGAGATATCGAGGATGTCTTCCAACTGTTCGTAAACGAGCTGGAGGAATCTCTACTCTTCTTGCGCAATCTACGCTCAATCACCTTAAAAATTGATGACAGGATCTTTGCCAAAGCTGAGTCTATCCTCCCGAATGAGAGGAAAAACGATAGGGGAGAAAACCCCGTCAATGGAGGCTACCGACAAGTATTTGTCGAGCAATCGAAATAGCATTACGAGTCAGACTTTATGATGGAAATTAGCATTTTTGGGAGTGCTGAAATGGGCACAGCTCCTCCTCCCCTAACCAAAATTAAATATGCTATAAGTCATTATCTACGGATGTCTACGAAGGACAAGAGCCTGCGGAAATGGGCAAGAAACTACAAGCTATTTCCTTAGATCGCTATAGCCAATCAATTAGACGTTCGTTTATCTTTTACGATCACTCATAGGATTTGGTCAAAACTAACCTAACTCCCAGAAAACACTTGATTTCGACGGAAAGTTGTTTACTACTCTTCCCTTTCCCATTCAGACGAAATACCCTGCCCATATTCACGAAATATTCAGCATTACCCCAGCTTACTCTAATATTCACTTAGGGGGTGACACCACCATGAGCGCCAATTCAGCAACCTGACTCGGTGCTAAATGGAACCAGTTGCTGCTGCAAGAGTGTGCACCACATGCGTGGGCCCGCAATCTAAAGTTTATAAGAAGCGAGAACCTTTCTCCTGGTTGGGAATATTGGCCTGCAGGGAAACAGGGAGAATGGGGGAATGTGTTGTTGTGGATGGGCATTTTAGGGACGGTTTTTAAGAAGGGCGTGGAAGATGGTTACGAGCTCCTGCCAACCTTGAGCGGAGCGGTAAGGTCAGCCAACAAAGTAGCGTTTACACTTAACATTCCTGAAGATATATATTTCTCTTTGAGAGACGCTGGAGCTCAAGTAGTGTTCCCCCCAGAAGACGGAAGAAAAGAAATCCGCGCCCTTAACCACGAAAAGATGGGCCTAGAATGCCTCTCACCTTCCACCAGGAGGTACCACCTAATGACTATCAAAGACTCTGATGCGCTACTCCGTCTAGATATCAAGCCTCATATGGTCTTGTTAGATTATGTTCTGTCGGATTGCCAAGTTCAGTATTTCAAAAACTGTGAAGCCCTGCTAATCCCTCTGTCAGCAGGCACTTTTCGAGGGTTTGACATGCCCGCATCGCAGGATGATCGAATATTTATAGCCAGAGACGCAACTGAAGAGGCCCTCTTTCAAAAGTCACGAGGAGGGACAGTGAAAACAAGTGCTCTTCCTGAGAAATCACGGAAAATACTTGTGAAACACATTGCCAAGATCGAAAAACACACCAGAATCAAGGCCTGGACCGTTGGAGATGCAGCTCAATACTGTTCTTTCTATGGATTTAATGGGATAACAGAACCTGCGCCAGTGGTTAAGATTGATAAACTCAAGTTCGACGATTTCGTTGAGATATTCTGGAAATGGGTCTCCAAAGCTCAGCGCAGGGAGGCCGGAAGATCTTCATTGGTGAATGCATTGAAGGATCTATGGCTTATCTTTCTTGGAAATCAGATGTTTCAGAAAGTTGGAAGTACATCTAAATATCCGGTCCTACATGTCTCAGCCAACAAGGGAATTGGCTCATTTCTAAAGCAAGCTGAATCTGCTCTCGCAAATCGCCTCACACCTGAGATAATACATCTCTATACAGGAGACGGATTCCCACAAACTACAAAAGCTCTCCAAGAGCTCGGGATCATTAAGTATTATGACGGTCGGGCTTCCTTAATGAAGTGGCTTGAAGTAACCCTGAAAGTTTTTGTCGGCAAATTGGATTATGCTGAAAAAACGGAATTAATATGACACCTATTTGACCTGTCAAGAGATTGCAGTGGGTCTGAATGATTATGCATGAAATCGACGATCCGGAAATTACCAATATTCCTGGAAGCAAACCATTCGAGCCCTAATGAACGGTTAGTTTCCCTTCTTATTAGTTTTGATAGTTGAGCTAACAGAGCCACCAAGCCTTTGGATATCGATAGCCAACGATAGTCCTAATTCTCCCGTAGCATATGTTGAAGTTGAAAACCTTCCAATAACACTAGATACCCCTCAACACATTTTCATCGATACAAGATATCACAAGCTCAAAGGACTGGTATCCTACTTACAACTATTCAAGTGCCCCTCTCCTTCTGAGATACTGGAAGACCATGTCGTTCCCAGGATCTCGAAAACCGGTAGGCCCAATGATAAAAGAAGGCAGAGATTTATTAAATTTGCGTTGGACCATTTCAAGTCTCTATCAACTAAAGCTTGTTCTGCACTTTCTATGAAGGACATCAGGAAAAAGTCGGAGGGGCGTCCACGGCGGTCCTGAACGCTCCTGGTTCACCAAGGGGGGTCGTGGTCCCCATGGTCCTCATAGTCCACTCTGATCCGCTCTGATACACATTTTTGAAAGTTTTACCGAAAAGGTGGACCATGGTGGACCAGGGGGCACCAGGGTGCACCACGGGTACCATAACCCCCCTTGGTGGACCAGGAGGGCTGTATACATTTTGCTGATGGAGATCAATCGTGTAAGCGCCAAGAAGCTCAGGTGCCCCAAGGATACGCTCTCGGGAGGATATGGCGTGGCGGCGCTATATTTCGAAGAAGAAGAACGTTGTACAAGCAGGAGTTTTGAAGAATACCATATGCGCTTGTTAGTTTAGGGATGTCGGAGGGTATAACTGATGGAGTTATATTGGAAAGAATTTGTTCCTGCAGCGGCTCAGGATGCTCCCATAGTGATATCACTGATAAGGTATACACCTTGTTCTCACATGGCGGGCTGCCCCCTCAGCTGCTCAGAAAGGAGCACATGGAACTCTGTTGGATTCCACCAACAAACCCGGAAGGGAAGCCCGTGCTATTCAGCACTCTCCAATTTCAATCTAGAAGCTTTCAGTTTTTGTGCAATTATTCCATGCCAATCATGGAATTCCCTATCTCCAGTGGATGGGAGAAGTGGCTGGGATGGGATGGCAAACTCACGGTTCACCAAATGAACAAACAATTACAAGGGGCAAAACAGAGAGGTGATCGTCTTTCATTAGCGCACCTAGTCGAGTATTGGTATAATATCTACTTGTCCGGGAAGCTCTGCTCGACAGTAGACGCCAAACTGAAGCTGGACAGTCAGGAATGGATCCCTGGCTCCTCAGGAGGGTTCTTTTCTCCGACGTCGGTGTTCTTCGCTGGAGCTACATACCTGTCCTCTTATTACGATGAAGCTTGCCCAAGGTCCATAGAAGGACACCCAAACGTTAGACGATTTCTTAGTCACGTCGGAGTTAAGCCATCGCCGACAGTTGATCAGGTAATTCATATTATTCTTCTTGTCTAGCTCCTAGTGTACCATGCCCCTCTTGTCTGACTCAAAGTGTCTAGTTGAAAGAGCTACAAAATAGAATCGCGACCGAGGGGCCCCTTTCGGCGCAGGATCTAGAGGTAGCACTTTATATCATGGAACAAATCGCAATACGACACAACAGGAAAAAGGGCCAGGATTTATTTTCAAATTTCGGGGCACCGGATCAAGATGGTGTTATGTGCACGTTCTCGGAGCTCACTACGAGTGGTAGTGATGCATCTATTTCCCTAGGAAATAAGCTAACCCTGCACCCGAGAATCTCAGAATCAACAATCAAGAAACTTGGGCTACCTACGGTGGAAGATAGGATTCTCGCATCCCTCAACGACCCATGCTTTGAGCAAGACTTCTCTCAAACGCAAAGCCCCAAGGCGGTGATCCGGGATACCTTACAACGGTACAGTGTGGAAGCACCTTCAGTGAGTACTTGGCCAACGCCAAGGATTGCGTGGATGAAGAGGGTAAAACGGCAACCCAGATCGAGTGGATGATTCACTGCTCCACTAATTACCCAAAGGAGAAACTAATAACCCCGGAACTCAAAGCCGTTCAAGGGGAAGCTCTATTTTGTTACAACGATGGTGGTGGGGTCCTGACTTGACTTTGGTAGACATTAAAGAATAATACTGATAACTACCTAGTGTTTACCAACAAGGACTTTAGATCCATCATTGATGTTGGAATTGGGTCAAAGGGCTGGGACTTTTCGAAGATTGGCAAATTCGGAAAGGAGGCTTTAACCATGTAAGGCTGCGATCTAATCGTAAAAAAAACTCAAGTTCACACTACTGATTGGCTTCCAGGTATCATTGGACATCCGCACCCAGCTTCATTTCTGGGGATTTCTATGTGATATTCGAGTATGTGACCAAATTCACCAGCTCACTCACACACTAATATTTAAAGTCCTGAGAATTTGTTTTTGCCACCGCTCCCCGTAACAGGCAAGTGGCACGGTGGATTGAAGTTTAGAATCTGAGATGTTCAAACTTAATATAACTTCTACTGGTCCAAGTTTATCTAGAAGACCCCTTGCGACATTCAACATTGACACAAATTAGATCCGGATCAATTGAAACCTTTTGAAGGAATTTTCGACTTTTCGGTAGGTTCCTCCAGATTTGAGGGAACAATCTTCAGATCCCCGTTTCGTAGACTCACAAGTAGATCCGAGATACGTTCCAGAATCATCACCTCAATGGAGGTGGGCACCTATCTCCAGGATTACAAAGGGAAAGCAAAGATATCACAAATATTTCTTAAGCATGTCTCATCCATATCCTATTGGAAAAGGGAACTAAAAAAGCCTGTCTGGACAGTCTCAGCCTCATCGAGGCCTTTGAAAGATAGATCACTTAAGATATACGAGGTAGAAATCACTGCAACAAGCTATGGAGAGATTTAGACTTCTAGATCTAGGGGCGCCCTAGAAAGTGACAAATGGTGGGCAATCCAGGGATCCACAGGAGAAGAGCATATCCCAAGGGAGTTAGCTGAGATGGCGGAGTACAATAGACTCGAAGCCACTTATGGACTTGCTGTTCCAGAGCACGCCCAGCCCACTTCTTGTTTTATGGGGCTTCCCCTACAAATGAAATATCACTTATCACTCCCAGCCAGCATCAATGCGGTATGTTCAGAGGCTCTCATGTTTCCGAGGCGAGATGATCAATTGCTAACTCTCACTTGAAATGTGTTCTAGAATATGGCATTCCAGAGTGACAGACAAACACCCATATCGAAAGAGAAACATGGACCCCTTGAGGATTTAGAATGGAACAATTGAATATATTTTAAGAAGGGATTGCCCGTCTTTACCTCCCCTTCCTACGATTCCTTATGAGGCGTTATGGAACTAATTGTTACTGTTTTTGGCCGGCACCACCCTCCGAACTCAAAAATCCCGACCTTGCATCCTTGACTATCACAACAGAATTTTGGAAAAAGGTGGGTGAAAGCTCTTTTGATCTGTACCCTCAAACCCCATCTCCTCTTTCTACGCGGCGGAGAAGCCAACGACAGACTAGTGAATATTTCACCATCAAGAAAACGATTTTCGACTTTCTAAGCACGGACCAGAGTGAATTTATAGTCCCACTCCTCAGGCAGCTAGGCATTACGAATATAGTAACGCCTCCTTTTACTTTTATTGAGGGATTGACAAAAGCTACCACGGGGGGAGTATCGCTACTATCAGTAACTCCGGCCTATGTTTGGGATATACTTCGCAATCAAGCACAATGCAAACTGCTCCAAGAGCACTGGAATAAAGCTCTAGATAACCTAATGAGCAACACCAACAAACTACTATCCTTCCTCTTAGAAGATACATCAGAAGATTGCTTGACGGGATGCTCAATTCTACCGCTCGATGGTGGGTTCTGGGGAACTTTCTCGCCAGAGTTAATTTCCCAGACCCAGTACTTCATCCCCCAAACTCCCTTAGAACATAGCATCCTGGAAGTCACAGCTGGGAGTATAGTTTCAGATAGTCTTGAGCCGCCTGTGACCAAGAAGATGTTAGAGAAAGGGGTGAAGATCTCGCGGCTAACCTTTGATCATATAGCCTCATTGTGTAGGCTAGTAGAGCCAAAAAATCCGTAATACCGAAAGGCCTGGCTCGTCAATGTATGGAAATATTGTGAACTATGTGTCGCCGAACATCGGACCAAGAGGGATCAGTATCTCAAATCTATTGAATCATTGCCGGTATATTGCGGGTCGGTCGTAGGTGAAACAGATACCCTGCGCTTTCTCAGTCCTTTGAGCTTTGATTCTGGATGCCTTCCAGCGATCGTCAACCCTCATACTCCCTTCCTAGGAAGAGGCAAAGCAGCACTTTTCCAAGCCCTAAATGGGTTGATATAGTGCAAAGTGACACAAACCAGGTCCTCAAAACAGGCCAAACGCGATTTTGAACTAGTCTCTCTCTCTCTCTCTCAAAAAAAAAAAAAAACCATCGAGAGAAAGCAATTTGCAAGGAGAAGAGGCCAGTTGTTTTTTAATCAAAATTAAAGACCTTATGGGAAAGTAGTTCAAGTTTAAAAAGTGAAAATTTTGGTGAGAGTGAAACTAGTGATAGAATCTACTTAGTAGCAGGATGAAATATACTGTAGAAAAAAGGGATGACTAAGATATAATAATATTAAAGAAAAAATAGTATGAAAATTGTAATAGATATAATAACAATTATTTGAAACAACAGCAAACCCTGAAGAGCGATATGCCGCATCCAAAAGATAAGCGCAAGCGCTTGCGAGCTACTGGCGCCCAAGGTAGCCGTCCGAAAAAATTATTCAACCTTCTAGACTCTTCAATTCCACTTCCGAATATCGCTCCTGAAGCCAGAGGCTTTACAGCCCAGCAGGACGATCATCATCCTGCCAGTGGAGAGTTTGCGTTGCAAAATATATCAAATGAAGACGCCTTCCCATCAAGCATACATTTTCATAATGTAGGAAGCAGCAATATTACCAGTAACAGCAAGAGGCCCTCTAAGAGCACACTCTGGCGCAGAGCACAGAAAGAGAAAGAGCAATTAAGACAGCAAGAGGGGTTAGATATGGAAGGAGGTGATGATAACTGGGAGGACCTGGCAAGAGGAGTGGAAGAGAAATGGCCAATGGTTAGTAAAGAAATGAGAGTTACTATTCTAAAAAAAGGTATAACTTCATCTTATAAATCCAAAATCCAAAATATGTATAAAAATAAACTAATAGGTATTAATATAAATAGGAATTGCAGATATACGCAAGGTTCTATAGTGGAAAAAGCGAAGCTCATCCAATAATCATGATCTGGAATGCTACTTTCAAGTCTTGCAGTTCATGAACTGGGAGTTGAAACATCCAGAGCTTCCCTGAAAGAGCGCCTCACGAAATACTGCCACTGGCTGGGGATGAAGCAAGTATACTGCAGAAAATATCATTCGGTGGAAGAAGAGTTGGATTAAAACTAGACCCATTGAATCTAGTCTGCGGGGAAACATGCTAAGTCACAAAGCATGCTAAATGATTAAGGCACATTGATTGCAGTACGTGAGTACATGGAAGATGCTGGTGAGAGTAAGTATTTGTATCATGTTCTTTTGAATATAAAGTATATACGGACTAATAGATAATGATTTAGATATTTTAGGATATGGACTTGCAAAGGCAGTTACAGAATATTGGGCAACTCGTACAAGTCACCAGGATGCAGAGCTTCGTGTATCTTGCGTGTATCAAGCCTTAATTGAAAAGCATACAAAGGGAAGAATGAGTGTAACTGCATCTACTGGAATTCACTGGTTGAAAACGTTAGGCTTTGAGTGGAAGGAGGTTAGAAAAGGTGTCTATATTGATGGACATGAGAAGCCAGAGGTGGTTTTCTATCGGCAGCACTGCCTTCTTCCAAAATGGAAGGAGTTAGAGCCAAGAATGCCAAAATGGTCTTCTGCAGGGGTTTTAGATCAGACTCCCTTGCCTGCTGGAAAGAGACTTCTCATTCTAGGTGCACATGATGAATGCACATTTCACTCTAATGATAGAGTCCATCATCGTTGGGTCTATAAGGACAAGCATCTCATCAGAAAGAAATCAAAGGGGCAAGGTTTAATGGTATCTGATTTTATTCTTCCATGCCATAGGCTTGAAATGCCATCTACAATTCCACTTCCTTCAATACTCGCAACTAGAAATATCGAGCCAATATCTGACCTTCGAATCAATCCACAACAAGCTACAGAATACATTAAAGTCGGCAAGGGAGGTTGGTGGAAAGGCGATAATCTTGTTGACCATGTTCTCAACATTGCAATCCCTATATTTGAAGCAACTTTTCCCAATGCCCAAGCTCTATTTCTATTTGATCATGCTACCTCTCATACAGTTGATGCACCATATGCCCTGTGAGCATCTCATATGAACATGGATCATGGTGGGAAGCAACTTTATTTGTGAAATAGATGGTATTATGAACTGGATAGCGTCACCTTGCATACTCAGCAAATGAGCTTTGATGAAAATGATCTTTCTATACCAGAAAGTTGGAGAGGAAAGCCCGAAGGGTATATATAATTAGTACAGGTACTAGAGTTACTATCATCAGCAAATATTATGCTTTGCCCCTGGTGCGCCTGTTGCCTCCGATGCACCGGGCGCTGCCATCGCAAATTGACATTCTGGATAGGCCGTCCCGCAATCATTTCATCCGGAAGCAGACTCTTCCCTTCCGCCCACGCCAGATGCAAACCTCCCTCATCGGGACGCGCCAGACGCCCTCAGAAGCCGGTTGCCTTGCGCCCTACATTTTCCTTTTACCCTTTACATCTCGCCGATCCCACTCACCCCTGGCCTTTCTCCATCTGGCTCGCCCCCCTTTTTTTTCTCTTTTGCTGCGGATTTGTCACCAGTCCGCTCCCCTTTCTGACGCCCCAGACGCCCGCTACCTGGCACCCTACACCTCCCCGATCCCTTTGGATTCCTGCTCACCCCTGGCCTTTCTCCATCCGGCTCCCCTCTCATTTTTTCTCTTCTTGTTGCGGATTGGTCCGCATTCCGCTCTCCTTCCCTACGCCCCAGACGCCCGCTGCCTGGCACCCTACATCTTCCCGATCGCTTTGGCTTCCTGCTTACCCCAGGCCTTTCTCCATCCCGCTCGCCCCTTTTTTTCTCTTTTTGTTGTGGATTCGTCCGCAGTCCGCTCCCCTTCCCTACGCCATCCAGCTTCCTCCATCTTCCCTTTACCCAATCCCATGACAGCTACTTCTGATCTGCCCGACACATTCCGATCCCTAAGTCTGATCTGACCGACGCCTTTAGTATATTTCACATTCTGCCTAGCGCCTTTGGTACTTTTCACATTCTGCCCGACGCGTTAATCAGCACCGCCAGATCTTCCACTTTCTGTGAAGTGCCTTCCACATACCCCTTGATAATATTGCTCTTTGTCCGGAGTCTCCCCATTGTATTACTGGCCACTAATACCTCTATCCACCCCTGGAAGTGTATATCATGTCTTCCTAGAGTATCTCGAACTTGGTTTTTCATTGATTCTCCTCTGGGTCGGCCTGATTCATTCATATTCTTTCTCCGGTCACTACGCCCTCACCCTCTACTAATAATCACGGACACATTCACATTTTGAATCAAGATATTTATTATTTCTATTATCACTATCTATAAAACATACCCTATTGTGCGGGCCAGACCTGGGCCTACTAGTCCGCCTGACCGCGTATGCCCTGACTGGCCAATGGATTATGTATGAATTGGTAGTCTGCCTCTTCCGGATCCATCCCAAATTCAAGCCTTAATGCCTCCAGATTGTCTGAATATCCTGCTGTCCTCTCTACAGGATTGTTGCGCTCCTTAGCAATTCTTTCCTCCAACGGCTGCCTGGTACTCACGATAATTCTAGTCTGGAATCTCCTACTCTCCTCACAAGGGTCCAACTGACATTTAAAAAGCCCTGTTACATTTCCATCCTGTTTAGCCTACCACTAGATTTCCTCAGCGGACGCCGGAAGCCGGCGGCTTACCTCGCAAATTAGCAGGTGTGAAGTTAACCTCATCGGTAATGACCCCAGTCTGCCAGCAGCGCAGCGAATGGCATAATATGGCGGAAGTCAGAGACAGGAAAGGGCCATTTATCATCTCCAGAACCTCCGGATCTATTCTGCCTCTCCTTTTCTTACGCTATAAAACTGTGCGAATATCAGATCCGGGATCTGAGGTGCGAGGAACCGAAGTTGAATATCCTGTTTACTCATTCAGGTTCACTGAGGACTGAAATCATCGGGAAAAACGAAGCAGAAAAAGTTACCTCATAACCATTAGGGCTACAATTAAAGCGATCCTCCTTCAGAAAATATTGCACCCATCGTGTACAGGCTGCCTGGTCCTCGGTGTCAAGTTTGTAGAGCGCTGACACCACCTTCATTGCGCAATGCAGATACTAAGATCTGCTGGAACTGTGCTGATCCCGTATCTGTCCCACCACGGTCCGCCGGATTCAGTATTCAGTCCTGCTTACTACATAAGGGTTGAGTATTTCTAGGGGACTTACCTGATTACTAGAGTGTGTGGTAGCGTCCGGAAAGTTCAGCAAATCCAATTTACGCTGGACATTGCTCCTGCATCGGTGAACCTGGTCTGTCACTATGATTGGATCCGAGGATGGATTAAAAAAAGTACCCAATCCAACATTAGCTCTTTTGCCTTGCTCTGAATTGTGAGCTCAATTACAATAGCAATATTTCATCGGCTTCCCGTGAACTGGGACCTCGGGGGCTGTTTATCTCGTACTGCCGCTCGGAAGGGGCCTGCCGGTGTTGGGATAATATTTGATGCGGCGGGCGAGGGATCTCCAGACGAGCTGCTATCCAGAACTGTAAAACGAGTCCTGCTGACTCGTGGAGCAGGTGTTATCCGTCCAGGCAATCCAATCCGTATGTCCGTAGGCGTGGGTGAGAGCGCCAGAGTAGAGGGTTGTGATTCAACAAACTCATACTCTGTCGTTATGGGTCTCTGTGCCCCATAATCCCCTAGGTTATCCTCCTCGTCTGATCCAATTAAGTCCTCCATGCTCTCCTCACTCGAACCCTTGTCGTCATATTCTCCATCCTGTGAATCCATACTGTCCTCCGCCGGGCCCTGCCATCCGGGCAGGTGATGACTAGCCTGTCCTACCTGATGCTGCGTTGAAATTGGCTGCGGGCCCGATGTGGATGTTCTACGCCGGGAAAGCATACGGCTAGTCTGTAAGAGTGAGGAGGGCTGATGAGCTAGAGGGTCTTGGGATTTTGTTTTCCGGATACGTCCTTCGCGGACCCCCCTCTGCCTCAGGGCTTCCCGCTGGGCTTGACGTGATATGTTGGCGGTGGGTCGTAGCTGCGGCATTGTGATATTAGTTGTAAGTATAGGTCGAATTCAATATATGGTTATTGTAAGCAAATGTAGATTGTGTCAGGAAATGCAAACCAGCGGGCAATCAAGGTGGTTTGGGGGAGTTATTTATTGTAGCTGACAGCAAAGGCTGGGTCGCGTTCTCAAGAGACCGGCATGTTCATAACCTGTCACTTGGTTTAAGACGTCTTATATACAGGTATTTTGAATATGAACCGCATTCCTCACCACTGCTGCTAAAGAGAAGCGGCAGAGCAGTCTTAGAGGTACCTGTAACGGCCTCACGGGGTGGTGCCGTATGTTGATAGGCTAACGATATAGTCTCTATACCAAAATGTGGTATCTAACGGGACTAAGTACCAGAGGCTTAGACTAAGTTGTTGTAACCAACTTCCTACTATATCGCAACTACTAAGTAGTTCCTAATAGTAGGCGTTTGGTAAACTTCAGTGAATACTAAGATTCTCGAAGCGAACTGAAGAAGTAACTGTTCAACCTAGTATATTGAAAACTGTGTCTGTCGAAGTCTGTCTTCTCTAAGTCCGGAGAATAGCAGGTATTAAATATACTTGTCAGGGTATTCCTTGCCTTGCTAATAAATTATAATAAGGCTCCGACAATGGCAGCCTTGAAACTCCTTAGGTATCAAACCTAAACATATTAAGTATCAAACGATACTCAAAACCAAACATAAAACAAACTAAGTATCAAACGATACCCAAAACCACATATACAACAAACTCAGTATCAAACGATACTCAAAACCAAACTTAAAACATACTGAGTATCAAACGATACTCGAAATCAAACATAAAACATACTAACTCAGGTACCTGAACCGGTTACACCCCGAAAACAAAATAAAACCCTTATTTCAAAATATAAAAAACTCAAATATCATTCCTCACTATCGTCATCAGTATCCAAATGTGGTTCCCAAAACCCTTTGTCAACCCAAGGTTCAATAACATGAGATTCAAAACCATCCTTAATAGGATAAAAACAAACCGTAATATACCCAGAAAAACCAATAGGAAATTGATCTCCTTGCATGTTGTCAGTCCACCATGCTTGCACCATCTCCATCAAGTTTTCTAGTTCTTCGATAGGTTCCCAAGAGTTCTTGCTTGCTGGATATCCAATCCATTTGACCAAGAATTTGTCTCGTCCATGCCTCTGCCTATGATCCAATATCGTTTCCACTTCCCATTCCTGTTCTTTGTTGATGAGGATAGGTGCTGGTTTAGCATGGGCCGTGCCCGGGAATCGTTGGTTGTCATTAGGGTGGTAGGCTTTGATGACTGAACAGTGGAATACTCCCTTCTGTCGGCGGTACATACTTGAATCCATACTAACTGTATAGTTCTGTATATGTTCATTGAATTCCATTACCGTAAAGGGTTCTCGACATCGTGGTTGTAGTTTCCTTGACCTGCCAGATTCGGTTGCAAATTGGTCTCCAAACACCGTGACCATTCCTCCTACCTCCACTGGCTAATGCTCTTTTCTCCTCTGAGCTGCTACCCTGGCGGACCTCGCCCTTGCCAACCTCAATGCCTTTTAGGCCACATTTCTGATCTCCTCGTGTCGGTTGTAGTAATCGTCAGAGGCAGGAACTGCAGAAGTGTAGGTTTGGTAAGTATCAAGTAAAGGATAGTCTCGTCCATATACCGCTTTATATGGTGACATGTTAATAGTATCTGAATGTCCAGCGTTAGAATATGCAGTTACTTCAGGAAGGGAGGAGAGCCAGTTGGTTTGGTGGTTGTTGATAACGTTTCTCAGGGTAGTTTTAAGTTCCTTGATTTTCCGTTCAGCTTGCCCATTGGT
>QOVD01005572.1:0-23461 GCA_003521225.1 Tuber microsphaerosporum | reverse complement strand
AAAAAAAAAAAAAAAAAAAAAAAAAAAAAAAAAAAAACTCCCTCATGTTAGATATATTAGCGCAAGCTTGATTTAATCTTTAAGTCTTAAAGTTATATTTTGAGCATCCTGATCACGGTGGAATTTTCAGTATATTTCCTATGTATATTTCATAACACGGTCCTATATTTGCATACTTAGTTTGTGCTTCAGTTCCACCTGAACACCACCCACATTACTACAGCCAGGATATATATCATGGTATTTGACTATTTATTTCAGGACAATATCTGGGGATGTTTATATTTTTATTACTTATCTGGTGTTCGGAAGTATATGGTTTTTTATGCATATTTTATGTTCATAATCTTTCCTAATATTCCGCTCACACCATCATAGAATTATTCATATTATTTTGATTTAATTGGCAGGATTCCAGGGTCAAACTATGTTCGCACTTATCTTTCTTACATTTGTTGGCCTATATTTCTCTAGCTTATATAGGTTGTTAATTTAGTATAAATATTCAAGTTGCTCCCACCTAGCTTAAGAAAATTAAGAATCAAAATTCCTACCAATCTGGCATTTTCAACACCGTCCTGTGGGATCGACACATCACATTTTGGGGATTCTACCGACCAACTTCCTTGATTCTTATATCTCACAATAGCTTCAAGTCTTTAACTTCCACAGATTTAATTCACTGAACTTTAATTTATTGGCTGGTTACCAGTACTTCGGTGTTTGGAATTTATTTAATCTTCCTTATCAACATCTGAAGGTCCTTTATCTATCTACCACTCCCATTTTTTACTTGGTTGCAATGGTTAAGCAAGCTTCCTCTACTTTTTCAGCCTTATTTTTTGCAAAGCAGGGATAGGTCCATTCTCGCTCTGTAGAACACATTCTCACCCGGGAGGCTATGAACTTTCGGCTGCGCTATCACGTTGCTGTCCTCTCGAAGTGGCTCCATCAAAAGGCCCTTGAGATTGAGGACCTGACCAGAGCCATGGCAATCCTTGGCAAGCCATCTGTGTGTGCCTAAGATTAGAGTTTTGAGAAGGAGGTGGCTGGTGTGGCTACTTTCATGGCTGAGGCGGTAGATGTGGCATCTTTAGTGGTTTCCTTTCCTTTGAGTCTAGAGGAACCTGAGCCCTGCGTGGTTGAGCTGGAGATGTGGGTGGATGGCTCAGTGTCTCCCAGCTCGGATATCGACGATCGAGACATACAGGTGATAATGATGGCGGCAGCGCATCTGGCATTGACCAAGGCCAGGATGGCTGTTGGTCCTCTCTGCCTGCCCAATGTTGGGGGGTCCTCAGTGCTTGAGTTTCCCTCACTTGAGGGGTGGTTGATAGGGTCCAACGGCGTGGTCTGATCAGTTCCCTTGGTGATTAGTTCCTCCCCTCTGCCCCCGGTTATTTGGCGGAAGGTTGAGGACTTTACGGGCCCAGACTGGGCAGATAGGAGGATCCCACGGAATCGCGCCCATGTCATTGATGATAGGTCGTGGTGCTCCCAGTGCAAGGGAGGGAGCCTGAGGTAATTGAAACCCTATGGTGGAGTATATAGTACATGTGGCCAGTGTAGGGCAAGGCACACTACGGACTGTTGGCGGGCTGGAGTTAAGTCGGTGGTAGTTAGTGATTCGTTGCAGGGGCCCAGTACCTGGGCTGATCGGTATCGCGCCAAATGTCAGCACCATGGGCCTTCTGAAAAGTTTGTTTGGAGAGAGAGAAAGGAATACAAGACCTGTTGTGTCTGTCCTCTCGCGAATGGTGGCTATTACCGCTGCCCGAAGGATTGGCTTGAGGGACTGACAGGTTTGACAGAAGGGAAGAAGAACTTCTCAGACTTGTACCTGTTGAGCTTACCATCCGGTGGGTGAAGGGGTTAAATTGGTTTTGTGGGGAGGGTGGTAGTTAGTGTACATGTATTTTTCCTTTATGGGTTTTTGATGCCATTCACCTCCCCCGCTGTGTGTTTGGTGGATTTTCTTTTGTGTTTCTTTTGGGGTGCTAGATTGGTCTGCCAGTGGTTGTGTTTTATTATTTTTGGTTGTGGACAAGGACCTGGCCAGGAGACTCAGGTGGAACTACATCTTCTGCAGTTGGCTCCATACCAGAGGGACTGTGGGGGATCTGGTGGTGATTGTGTTTACTTATGAACCTCTACCTTGTTACATAGTATTGGGCTACCTTTGCTGGCCGGAGTCTTGGGACTTGTTCCCAGGCGTTGATGGCAATGGTGCGGTCTGGTTATGGTCGGTGCAGGTGGGCCCATCCCACAGGGTGTAGGGTGTGGAGTTGCTGTGTGTTGGCTTACTACTTGGAAGCAATGCCATTAGTGGTCGTATACCTGTATAGGTGGTATCGCTTTGGGGCTTTCCTATAATAAATTATTATTGAACTACAAATCTGATCTACTACTATCTCTCTCCTTGCTTAAAGTGTGCCCACAGCACCCCTTGCACCTCTGCAGTATTATCCACATACAATAGATTGTGTCTTTGGCATCAACATTTTGAACAATCATTTCATCATATTGTTTGTTCGTGACCTAGATACAAATATTTTTGTAAATCCTTTTACAGAATACGAAAAGAGAAACTAGTGTGCAAAGACGAGGTGAGGGATACATTGGATTATCAAGTATTTCTTATCCTATAGTCACTTATATAGGAGGCATCAGACACAAATAGCCCAAAATTATAACCTGAGGAAAAAATCAATTTCTTGGTTACACCATAATATTATCCATTGGTGAAGGCTAATACTCCCTAGAGCCTTTCATAGTATTGGGAAAAATCTAAATATTTTGAAGTGTATCACTTTGTTGTTGGCTTACTCTCCTGCTTCTATCTAATTCTTTAGGTTTGGAAAGCCGCATTTTATGCTTTTCCCTTGTCTCGTTGCCCGCTGGGTGCCCAAGCTTTCTAGGTTAACTGATAATGACATGTTTTACTACCTAGGTCTTCTTACACACAGTCAGTGTTCCCTACGGTCCCATCCAGACGCCAGGGCCCTGGCCTCCTATATTCCTGTCCCGGGCAGGGTAGGTGAGGATGGCCGGGCACGGCGTCCATCTTTTGTAAACACCGTAGTCCTGTAGGTTGACTGGCGGACCTTGCAGTCTTTTCGAAATGGTAACTTCGGGTAGGGCCAGCCGTCATGAGTAAGGACGGGCGTCACCTGTAGGTACCTTCCGTCACCTGCAGGGCCTGGCAGTCTTGAGTAAGGACGGCGTTATTTGTAGGCCCTTGCTGCTACCCACATACCCCGGTCACTACTTTCTGGGCTCTGTCGTCATCCATATGGCCTAACCAATCGGTCATAGGGTCAGGGGGTTGTCGCTCCACACCTCAGCCTGAGCGAACAAAATATGCATAAATACAGACCTGGATCAGATATGACTGGAAGCATTGGTTGATTGATAGCGAAATTTGATACATGATAGTAGAGCTTGATCTTCCCTACATTAGGGTAAAGATGGTTCGCTTCTTCGTAACACAGACCTAATGCTCTTGAGATTCAAGAATGAAATGCAAACTAAGACACCTATAGGGCCCGGCCCTCCGTCCCCGGCATAGATCAGGACTAGGGTTCCGAATCGTCATCGGAAGACTGGTCAGGACTAGCTAGTTCTGTCAAAAGTCAAGTCTAGTCTAATGGTGGAAGTTTGACATACTGAACAGTCATGGTAGTTGAAACTGAGTGGACCAGGCTCAGTCGGACTAGGCAGACTAGGGAAAAACCGAGTCATAGGTGATGTATCGGCTTGTGCCTTACCCATTTGATGGCACTTGCTAACTATCCAAATATGGGGCTGAATAAGCAAATTAAACATCCAGAGTTAGAAGCACATGAGACTTTAATCACTGTCACATCTGTTGGGAAGTTCCCTCATTCTCTCTCACCACAGATCATCCGCTACTAACTAATTTACTAACTGTATAGACAGGAGTATATATACAGTAGCAAAGTCCTCTAATCCTCCTTTCTTTCACGACCCAGTTCCTATCTTCAACACGTCTCCCCTTTCCTTTCTCTACCCTCCTGTGCTAACAATAGAAAAGAGAACATTCAGAACTCTCAGGTTTCACATGGTCAATGCGCCCCATGCTTTCATAATCCTTCTGGCCCTTCTATACACATCTGGCTTATTGATCATCGCAGCACCTGCAGCAATATCTGTTCTTGTTCACAACCTAGATTTGAAGCTCAGCCTATAATTATCTCCTGTTTAAATCCCCAGCACTCACTCCAATGTTTAAACATAGCCCCTACTGTATCCTCCTGGGTGAAGTTTCCGGTAAGTGGGGCCTAGGCGGGGTGACTGGTGAACGAGCGTGTTGAAGGATAGCCAGCATATTGGGAGGCAATATTGGGAGAGAAGATGGAAATTGTGTGATTGTGTTATGGAGATTCCGGGAAGAGTTAGCACTGGTTTTTGTATTCAAGGGTCTGGTTAACCCACAGTTGTAGGAAGGTTGGATCACTACAATATAAGTCTCTCTTTGATATACCATCTTCTATTCCCAAGTACCCTTCTACTATATCTATATTGCGCCTATATCCACTCCTAACCTTTTAGACTCCCGCTTGGGCTGGAGCTCATTTTTAGCTTATGTTACTACCTCACTCTAGGATAATACGCCCTCTCACAGACTAGTTGGGGACAAATCCTGACTAGACCTGACTACCTTTATTGGCTCGCTCTAGTCAAGGACATTAATTCAGACTGACTCACTAGTCTTGGCTCTAAGACTTGACCTGTCGGACTAATCGGAACCCTGATCAAGACGGACAGCCACTGGGCGTCCGTCCCGGGCAAAGGTCTCCTACTTGGAGTCCGTCCCGTCCTAGGCGAAAGACGGACGGACTAGACGCTTTGGAACACTGCACACAGTCTCTATTGCGGGAGCTAGCCTCCGTCTCCTGCCGCCCCTGCTCCTATTCACGAGGCCCAACTAGCACCGCTATCTAGCACCCCTTCCGCCTTCCTCTAAGCGAACTGAAAGACAAACTACTTTTCTCGAGGTTTCAGTGCTTTGCCCATTATCGCATATAGCGCAGTACTTAGTGACCAACGTTATTGCGAGGCAACGGGAGAGTATCGTCGGGAAGGGTGCTGCCTTTGTCTCACTTTTCAATATTGAATTTCCACGGGTCGGTTGAGATATAATATATTGAATCCAGCTAGCCACTGGAGTCTCAGGACACAACACAATATACGGACACGAGGGATAGAGAGCAGATTAGAATATAGTGTAGCTAAACATTGATTTCGGGCTATCCTACAGCGGGAAGATTCAACTTTCAACTACTAAACAAAAATCCGCAAGTATTCACTGAACGTGGGGATATAATCAAGGGAGATTGGAAAGATGAGGAGAAAAAAAGATGGAAATTGGAAAACAAAGCAGGCAGCTTAGGTACAACCTGGCGTCTCCCACAGATCGGAAACATTTAGACCGCAAACATAGCGTTTCCCCTTCTCCGCCCGGCGCCGGGGCGATAGGACTTGGGCGCTACCTCTGGAGGGAACGTCATATACCGCCTACCTTGGCCCCCTCCCACAAATGGATCTTCGCCATGTAGGGACGAAATATTATCCCCTTCATTGATACCTCCTACCAAAGGCCCTTTGGCTCCGGTTTCTCCCGCTGTAGTAGACAGCGCTCTCTCCGCTTTTTCTCCGAAAATCCATTCCGCCTTTTGCCTTGGAGCAGCTTTCTTGTTGTGTTGGTGATTATTTGCTAAGCGAAGGTGTTTTAGTCTCTGCCTCTCACGCCTCGTGGGTGTACGGGGCCCTCCTTGACCATATCTTGGAATTTCTGGGAGCGGATGTCTAGTCGGTTCAATAACTGCTGCAGGACAGGTTTTCAGAAGGCCAAATTCCTCCACCGCGGAATTGAGGAGTTTGCGAAGGCCGGCAGTGCGGTGTTCCTCTGCCTTGAGCAGTCGAGTCTTTTCTATGAGTGCTCGCTCGAGTACTGCAATTTCAACTCTCGCAGAATCCGGAATACTCCGTGGCCCCTGCCCAATCGGATTTTCAACTCCCTCACCACTGCGAGGTGGCACACCCATCTGAGCATCCTTACCATTTCCCATACCGCCACAGACACAGCTAGCTAGCTTGGTCGCCGTTTTCCCTTTGCTCTCATAATTGGTATCGATGGAGTGTTTGACAGCTTCCTTCATCTTCTCGATTTCCAAATCTCTCGCAGTAATTTCAGCCTCTCTCTTCCGGAGACTGGCACGGGCGGATGCGGCTATTGCTGTCTGCGCGGTTAGCATGCTCACTGTTGTCGCTAGAGCCTCTTCGGCCACGGCAAGATTTTTGCTGAGCTGGTCATTAATAGCTTGCGCCTCCCCTGTGCGGGCAGCCTCTATGTTGAGGGCATTTTTAGAGGCGGAGAGCTTCCCGGAGAGGGTGCGAGTTAGAGTAATTAGTTCGTGAACCCAACGAGATCGGGAGACCGGGTCGGAGGAGGTAAGGATTTTTGAAGCTAAATGGTGGCATTGGAATCCGATTTCGGGGGATGGGGGGAAATTGGGTGCGCTTTCGGGGATGCGAGGAAGGGGCGGGGGAGAGGAGGGAAATTCTTCGTTCATGGGAGTTGAAGTACCGGGGTAAAGAAACTCTCTTAAGCTGCTCTCTGTGAGGGGAGGAAGGAAGCGAATTCTGGAACTTGACATTGTGATCTTTGGGTGGAAGAGGCGCTTCTCTATTTGTGTGAGCACTGAGGAGATTTCATGCTGGGTAGTTGAGAACCACTTACTGAGAGGATTTTTTCAAACAGAGGTGAGAGCAGAGAGAGAATCTTGAAAGATTGCCTACCGGGGTGGCCGTTTTCAAACTTGGGCGTAACAACTCAATCAAATAGCCAAGGTGATTCTCTGCTTGAAATTAGCCTGATACCCAGAGAATAACAGTTGGAGGAGTATTTGTTAATCGAGGACCAGGCTTTGACTATCCTGCAGGGATATCTCTAGGGAGAAACCTCTATCACCCAAGAGGACCAGGAAAACAGTACGGAAGGTTGATTGGAATATGGGTGGAGAGTGAAAGTAACAAGTTTGGGAGTGTGGGTAAGAGAGATTATGGATAGGAATTTGATTCAGAGGATAACAATCAATATCAGACCTAGTTAGGGTCACAGAGGCAGGCAGCAGTGAAGGGGAATTAGGGCGAGTAGATGCAACAACAGGAAAATTTGGAAGGTTGTAAGGGGAGACCTTAACCCTCAACCAGCAAATCAAAGAAACGCAACCCCCACCAATGGACCACATTCCCTATAGAACAGGCGCGAGCAGTGCCACAATCAACCTATTGATTTTTCTCTCCGGAGCCCACATTTGATACTATAATAGTAATAAAAGCTCACCCTCTATATATGAGCTAAGTACAATCCGCTGCCAGACGTGTTCTCGACCTCCACAAAAGGAAACATGGGAAAGAGAGGGAAACAAGAAAACATCCATGGGGGCTCTTTCTCCCAAGGTTCTAGACCTCCGCACTTTTTGCCTTTGGCCGGCAAGCTCACCAAAATAATACCCCAAAGAAATATCGGTAACGGTCAACCACGGGGCCATCTGGTAGGGTGAGTTTGTGTTTGCGGGTACGGTGCGTTGCGCTTGCCATGCGCACCTGGACCGACGCAACACGCAATATCAGACCTCATGAAGAGGAAGAGCTATAACTGTAAAAGATAGTTTCGGGAGTTAGCGTTCAACACACTACACTAGCAGGGCTTCCTCTATTCGCGTGGTATTGAAGGAACCCACTGTTGAAACAGGTTTTTCTTCTATTTTGTTGAGCACTACCGAGGTACGTTTTGGAAGCAAAAAAATTGAGGTTTGGAGTTTAGGGTGAGGGAGCAGTTTGCGTTAAACTTCTAGCAATCATGTGGAATTATCAGAAATTGAGCGTGGAATCTTCAAAAATCACCCCCCTAAGGGCATAGGGCTTCATCCCGGAGCGCCGGGCGGCGTGACCCAAGCGCTAATCATAAGCGCAACGCACCATACAAGGTTCTATAGTGTAATCCTTGGGGTGGCTAGAAGCGCTGCAAAAGTTGAATATAGGTAATGCCATAGTTTGTGCTCTGGGACAGTGCACTCGGCCCGTGGTGGGGATTCCCTTGGTAGCACGTTCCACCGACTAGCGGTAGGTCCGAGGGTGGTGACCTTTCCCTAGCTCGAAAGCAGGGGGTCAGCCACTAGCAGATTCTCTACCTAGTGGCTCCTACTCCCTGAATCCTGATGAAGAAAAGCTGGCAACAGGCCCTGATGGAGGTATCGGTTGCTTTCCAATTTCGGCAGTCATACGATTGAGTTGGAGATTCACTAAGTATCATTCGGATGAGTTAGAGTACATATTATGAGAGGTTATTATGCAAGTAGTTAGCCCCAATGAAGTAAGGTTCAATTTCACAAGAGATATGGGATGCATTGATAGCCTCTATCAACCAGAACCTATATACTCTAACAGAAACCCAAGTCCCTACAAAAATGCCTGGGAGAACATGAGCTGTTTTAAATGTAGATAGAGGCCAAAGACGATGGTAGAAAGATCGCATAAAGCTTACGATATCTACCCCCACTCATTTCTTAATTGAATTCATATCTTGTTATTTTATTTTATTTTATTTGCTGCTGAAGGGGTCGATCGTGCTTGTTGTGGCTGCTGTACAAGGCATATGCCTATTTTCCAGGAATGACCGTACCAGTCTTCCTCAATGAGCCAAATTGGAAGTGTGGATAACCTCCGAAACTCGCCTCCAAGTTCACACTGTAAATGTAAAATCAGTTCAGCCTGATCCTGACTAAACAGTTCTCATTGTAGAAACCAACCATATTCCTTGGTCAATAGCTAGCCCTATGTTGCCTTTCATGAGCACTAGAAACACTTAGACCTCATTTACTTCTCCCTATCTAAACCGCCTTCACGCCTGCGCTTCGGGGAAGAGGAGAAGGAAAAACAGGGAATTGTAGAAAACTTGGACGAACAAATAAGCAGAGCGGGTTTACTACTAGACAACAACTGAAAAAGCAAGTATGATGGAGATTTCAAGCCACCCCGGCTTATCACAATACAATAGAACATTCCCCCTGCCCAGGTCAAACCCTAAGCCATAAGAAAAAAGCTAGCCAACCCAAACTTAGCCAAGTACGAAATCCGCACAACGCAGGCCGCCGAATAGGGAAAGCCCAATAAAGCCAAAAACACATACGCCCGGTATGCGTGCTTTCAAGAAAGTTACAGCTGAACGGTTGTTATTTCAGTCGTCAGACTACCCCAGTGCAAGTAGTTTCTCTTAATCTGAAAGGTCCCTTTCTGCATGAAGCGTCCGGTACGGAGAGGGATATTCGAGAAGGGGCGTGTCCTGGTGATTGGGGGGAGGGGACTGGCCGAAAATACCTTGACATGTTGGGAATTCAAATGGCTCAAGCAGGTTTCCGCCGTTATAGGGTGAGATGCACCGGGAAGCACCGGGCGGGCCACGAAGTGCCCCCGAAGGGCAAAGTGGACTAACCGGACCCTGGAAACCCCGTCTCCCATACTAAGAAGTTTACGACAGTTTGGCGATGTCCCTATTGAAGGAACACCGTCGATGTCGAGATTTGGCGACCCTATTTCCACTGCTAGGGCATTGCATAGCACAGTACCCAGAGGCTGCTCCTGCTGGGGCGTTTGCACTGAAGCGGCTGTGCCGGGTCTCACTTTCTCCCTATTTTTTCCCTCCATCCGACCTAGTGTTGTGCCGCAAGCATAGTCTAACCCTAAGCCATCAGGCATTGGGCAGAGCTTTTGTCGCTTGCGGGGGATTGGATCAATATCCGGCGAGACAAACGAGGGCCTAAGCAAGTCCCCGTCAGCGGATGGCTTGAGATGGCTTCCTTCGCGTGGTCGTTTCAAAACTTGAGAAATATTTTCAGGAATTTCCTTCTGGACCTCTGCCTCCACACTATCCATCGTGTCTAGGGTTGTATCCTCCCCTAGCTTGGCATGGGGGAATCTAGTAACAACACCTCTCTTGGGACTTATGGATAGGCTTGTTGCTCTTCCAGCAAGACGCTTTCCAATCTCAGGTAGAATATTCGGCCCCCCATTCAGGAATATTCTGGTTCCTGGAGCCTTTTGAAGAATTTGGTTTAACGAATCGAGAAGCATGGCTCGATGCTCTAGCATACATTCGTCTAGAGCATCGATACATATGAACGTACGCTTTTTAGAAAAAATAGTTTGCAACATCTCCACAATATCGGTATGTTGCAGTCTCCGTCCACCGATGAATTTTTTGTGCTCCTCATAGGCTTGCGCTATTTCCCCCGGCACCTCCTCTAGCCCGATCACAACCTGTTTGAGCAGCGCGCCCAACACATTCGTTGATGACTGCTCCTTTTGCGCGGTGAGGTCAAAGTAGAAACACGTAACGGCGACATCTTGTCCTCCAACCTGATCGCACAAGCTGTCTATCACCAACGAGCTAACCTCACGACTTGTCAGCATCTGCCCTTTTCTTCCATTCCTCAATGTGGGGCGTTAGTACCTAATAAATTTCTTGCCAAACCCCCGAGGTCCATGGACAAACAAAACTGAGTTTTCGGATTCCCTTCGCTCACTAGCGCCGGACCAGCGCCTAAATTCCTCGGTTTTTAAGATCCATTCCCCTGCACCCTTGACCCGGCGGTCCTGAATATCCTGATGCCGTAACCGGGGATCTAGTGGCGATAGCCAAGTCAAGATCTGAGACCGGTAATCGGTAATAGTGCAGATGTTCCCCAGATTAATAACCGCGTTCAAAGAATTAGCATTATTACTGAAAAGCTGAGACATTTCCTATTCCTCGCTGCGTGAGATACCGCACTGGTATATGATGGATGGTGGAATTGGTCGACCACAGGAATTCCTGGGGGCGGAAGACAAGGAGGGTCTTTGTTGAAACCTTGGTGGCACCTGAGGGCTGTCCAATAAATCTCTCCCAAATTTGTGCCGACAACGACGCTGAAAATACTTGATAGAGTTGGTAGTAAGAATTAGGCGGATATATTAAAGACTTAAAGATTAAGTTCTAAGCTTACGCTAATTCTCTTAAAAGGAAAATTCTACTGTTATATATACTCTCACACCGCTACACAAGAGCGCTTCCCCATGCGAAGGAATTCTCAGCAGGTCATATGACCTACTCATACCAGCAAGCCATAGATGAACCATCACCGGTGTGAGTCGCAAAGACAGGAAATCGTATGTTTTGACACCATCGCCTGCGCCTGTTGCATTTGAAACTGCAGCAAGAAATTCCGCACCTCCTTAAGTGCTTTTATGTGGCCTACACACTCGCCTGGCGTGCAGGTATATGCAAATCCACCGGTCGGGGAACTTGCATATCGCCTACAGTAACCCAAAGCATTACACCATACTTTCTTCGTGATGCCGATATAGGCCAGAAAACCCTCCTCGCAGCCTCGCCCCATGTTTGCGAGGATAGAGACGCCGCTCGCTTATACTCATGGAGACCGCGAAGCACAGCGCTCAAATAGAACAGCGCAGGGTGGTGTCACAGTCTACTACTACATTTACCATAATATATCCCACCATCTTTGCCACCAAGGAGTGGGTTTGCCAAAACAATATATTTTTTGACAGGCAGCCTGAGTAGTGATCTATATTGTTATTCCCCGGCGATTACTCCCTAGTCAGTCATCGGACATTACGTCCGAGCTGTTGCTCCTAAACTGCCTATATTTGGGCAGAGTATCATACTAGTATTTAGTGATTTTTCCTAAACACATTTAGCAAAACATGACTTGAGATTATGATGGTGGACACCTCAAGTGACATTATGTACGGTGATCTATAGGGACCTAAATCGCCACCGAACTCAGACATCGATTTAAGGTTTTAGGATAAGCGAAACCCACAAAAAAAATATCATAGCAAAAAGGAAAAGGGAAGTGTTATGAATTTTCTAAGGCGAGGCAAGTGAGAACTCGGGTCTATGAACCGGTCACTAGGCTCTAAAGAAGAGGTGGCTATTATTCGGAAAGGTGAAATAGGGGGAAAGGGAAGGAAAGTGGAACACTATATAGAAAAGTCAATATAAAGAAATTATTGTTTTTGAGAACAGAACGGCACTGTTCTATTGAAACAGGCTCTTAGTCTCCAAGCCTCCTTCACTTTCTTTCTCCACCCTGTCCGGCCGTCTATTATTTTTCTTTAGTTTGAATTTTGTTACTTCTCCTTGATATCATGGCTCCGACTGCATATTACTCATATGCTCTCCCATTCCCATAATGTGAATTCAAACCAGTGCCTTTTATTTCTCAACTTTATTTGTCCTTCCCTCGGCCCGCTTCTTTTTTCCCTTTTGCTCACTCCCAATGATGTCTATGATGAATAGTAGGGGGCACGATAATTTCCTGAGATTGAAGGATACAATTCCAATTTCATTGGTTGTGAGTTTCGCTTATCCGAATTCCTAAAATCGATGTCTGAGTTCGGTGGTGGCTTGGGTCCTTATAGATTGCCATAATTGTGCAAAATAATCCTCAAAGCTTACTTTTAAGTCCAAAAGGACTAGTATTAAAGCATTTGCTACCATTTTCAGGTGTGGTAGAGTGAAGTAGAAACTAATCACTATCATGTCTTGGTTTTTTCCTTCTTTTTTTTCTTATCGTCATGTATTTTTGTTTAAAGGTACAAAAACCGCATGCAGCGCTGGCTATAGAGAAAGACAACCTCTGTGACAACCCCCACCAAAATCCTCCGCGCCTCCAGGGATCAAAACAACTGTCTCCCTATCACCCGTTGGTTAATGGCTAAGTTAGCTTTAATATCGCCTTTCGCGAATGCCAGAAACACCTGCACTTCATTTATATTTTTCTCCTATATCTAAACAGCCTTCGCGCCTACGCTTCGGAGAAGGGAATCAAAGGAATTGCAGAAACCTGTATTAATAAAAAATGAGCAAAGCGGAAAACAAACGAAAACAGTAAATACGATAGAAATTTCAAGCAACACTAGCTTATCTTAATATAGCAGGAATATTCCCCCGCTCACATAAAACTCTAAGACACAAAAAAAACGGACAAATCTTGGCTTGACTACGTAGGCGGTGCCTGCGGAGGTTTGGGCGAAGAGTGATGGAAATGTGCATTGCGTACGATTTCCCTTAGCCGGAAGAAAGCATTTAAGATGAGACTCTGCAGCAGGCCTGATCCGGGAGGAAAGGAGAGACGGCGATCGTAACAAGGTAGGGTTTTAGACTGCAGGAGATCAGGTGGGAGGGAATTGCGGTGATGAACATGTTTATGGAGCTGTTGCAGGTCTTGGGAAAACTGCAGATAGGCGACCTGCATCCAAAGGCGCCAAGGAGGCGATGCATCCTCGCCATTAGGCCGTGATGGAAGCAGCAGACTCCAGAGCCCTAAGGAGTGTGCAGCTGCGGTTATCCAGTTGTCGGGGTGAAATTAGCCCCATCCGAGCATAGTTTCCACCACTCTCTCGTGCCCATTCCGGGCAGCGCAAAGGAGCGGCGTTTGGCCTGATGTGTCTGGCTCGTCGGGGCTAATGTCGTCCCGTTCGAGTAGTATTTTCACTACCCCTTCGTGCCCATTTGCAGCTGCGCAATGGAGAGGTGTTTGGCCGAACACATCTGGTTGGTTAGGGTCGACGTCCTCTCGTCCAAGCAGTATTTCCACCACTCTCTTGTGCCCGCCCCAAGCTGCAACCCAAAGCGGTGTTTTACCGTCCTCAGCTGGTTTGTCGGGGTTGATGTCGTCCCGTCCAAGCAGGATTTTCACCATCCCCTCGTGCCCATTTCTAGCAGCAAGAGAGAGCGGCGTTTGGCCAAACATATCTGGTTTGTCAGGATTGACGTCACCCCGTCCAAGTAGTATTTTCACTACTCCCCCGTACCCGTTCTCAGCAGCACGACAAAGCGGCGTTCGGCCGAACTTATCAAGTTTGTCGGAGCTAACATCGTCTCGGCCGAGCAAGACTCCCACCACTCCCTCGTGCCCATTCTCAGCAGCAAGACAGAGTGGTGTTCGGCCATCGCTATCTAGCATGTCGGGATCGACGTCGTCCCGTCCAAGTAGGATTTCCACCACTCCCTCGCGCCCCTTCTCAGCCGCATAACAGAGTGGTGTTCGGCCGAACATATCTAGCTTATCGGGGTTGACGTCGTATCTCCTAAGGAGTATTTTCACCACTCCCTCGTGCCCGCTCTCAGCAGCGAGACAGAGCGGAGTTCGGCCATCGGTATCCAGCGGCTCGGGGTTGACGCCGCCCCACCCGAGCAACACTTTCACCGCCCCTTCGTGTCCATTCCAAGCAGCCCACACGAGAGGCGTATTACCAGCATAGTCCATTTGGTTGATATCATAACGTCCCGACTCTATCAGACAGGCTGCAACCTCCGCAATCCCGAAGAAAGATGCGCAGTGTAAGCTACTGAACCGGGAGGGCGATTTGAAATCATGAGCATACATGCCCGATTCCTGTGCTTTTAAGAGGATTTTAGCTGATATGTGGTTATCGTAGTCTTCAAATAGCTTTAATGCAAGCTGTTTCGCGCAATCTGAAAGGTCCTTTTTTACATGGATTCCCCAATATACAGAAGAATATTGGAGAAACGGGGTGCCCTGGAGATCGAGGGCAGGACTGGTCGAAAAAGCCTTAACTTGCTGGGAATTCAAATAACTCAAACAGGTTTCTGCCATTGCCGAGTGAGCTGCACCGAAAAGCTCGGAATGAGCCCGTAGGTATTCTTGAAGGGTAAAGTGGATTAACCGGACCGTGGAAGCCTTCTTGTCTACCACAACAAGTCCTTGACAGCAGGCCAGCAATGTCCCTATTGACGGAACATTGTCGACATTGAGATTCGGCGACCCGATTTCGACTGCTAAGGCATGGCACAGTTCATCAGCTTTCAGGGGCCGCTCCGAGTGAGATATCCACATCAAAGTCGCCATCCCAAGCCTCGCTTTCTCCCCACCTTGTTCTTTTATCCGACCCAGCGTTGCGCCATAAGCATCCCCCAACCCTAAGCCATCGGTCATTGCGTTGAGCTTTTGTCGCCGGCGGTGGATTGTGGTTTCGACTCGGTGATCTTGAATGTCCTGATGCCGTAACCCGGGATCTAGGGGCGATAGCCAGGTCAAGATCTGAGACCGGTCACCGACAATAGTGCAGTTGTTCCACACATTGTTATAGGAGTTGGTGGTATTGAAGGAGTTGGAATGAAACATCTTCACTTTTCGGAAACTGATTGAGCAGATGTGGTTGAGTTGGTCGGTTGATGGAATCGCGGAGAGCGGGGTCTTCTTTGCAGCCTCGGCGGTACCTCAGGACCGCCCAATCAATCTCCCCCAAACTTGCGCCGACAACACCTCTGAAAATATTGAATAGAGTTTATAGTAATAATTGGGCGGATATAGTGAAAACGGAAATATTAGATTGTGAGCTTGCGCTAATTGTCTTAAGCAAAGGGAAATTCGACCGTTCTTTATACCCTATACCGTTACACGAGAGCACTGCCCCATACCAAGGAAATCTCAGTTGGTTATGTGGCCGGCTCGTACCGGTGAGTCACTGGGATGAGTCATAAGGATTAGAAATCGTATATTTTGACAAGATCGCCCGTGTGTATGCATTAGCAACTGCAGCAAAAAATGCCGCACCTCTTCAAGTGCTATCATGTGGCCCGCGCACTCGCTTAGTATACCGGTATTACAAGTCTGGTGACCCTTCTGGATGGATCAGTCGACAAACTTACACACCACCTACAGGTAACTTAAAACATCACGGAAGACTTCCTCATAATACCGATGCAGGCCAAAAGTCCTCCCGCAGCCCCGCCCCACATTTGCAAGGATAAGGACGCCGCTCTCCCATACTTGTGGAAACCGCAAAGTACAGTACTGTACTCACAGCACAGGGCGGCGTCACAGTCTGCTGCTGTATTTACCACAATATACCCCACCATCCTAACCATTCAAAAGTGCTTTCACCAAAGCCAAATATCGCTCGACAAGGAACTTAGGCAGTGATCTGTATTGCTATTCATCAGCGGCTATTCCGCAGTCGGCCACTGGACATTAAACCGGGAGCTATTGCTCCTACCTCCCTTGCCAGAGGATGCTAGAAGGATATTGGGAGATCCCCCACCGAGCCGAGCACCCGGTGAACGTACGAGAATGGGGCGAGAAGACGATGTGAGATGTGATAGAAATGGCGTGATCATGTTAAGACTCAGGAAAGAATAATTATTATGTTTGTATTTAAGAGCCCCGCTCACCTAAAATTATACGACGCACAAGTCACCGAATTATAGCTCAATATTTTATAACATAATATTATATAATACTTACTCCCGGAAATCCTTCCGGAGATGTAGGTGGAACAAAGGAGCTCCGGTCCCTTTCCGTCAAGTATGCCCTTTTATCGTGGGGGTTCCTCTCCGCTTACTGCGGTCTCTTTTCCACTTACTGCCGGCCATGTATGAGAATCCACATACACCGCATACCATCCAGGTATATCCATTCCACCTCTTGACTGATAATAGTGACAAAGGAGATTAAGAGCTAACGAGTGATAAAATAGGAAGTGTACGAAAGAAAGATTGTCCGATATGGAGTGATCACCGGGGAAATTCAACAGAAAATACATCGCAAGCACCCTAAAGTATGGCATATACGGCGGTCGACAACGACCCAAACTGCCACGGAACTCATACATTGATTTTAGGTTTTTGGATAAGCGAAACCCACAATGAAAAAAATTAAAATTGTATCCTTCAGTCTCAGGAGAGTGCTATGAACCCTGATAATCATCATAGACATCATGAGGAAAAAGGAAACCGAACAAAGAATGTAAAAATAAAATAAAGTAAAAAGAAATTGAACTAGAAAAAATTGATAAATAGAATTTGTATGACTGAAGGCATATTGTATATGACTTTAATAAGTGAGAGGGGATGATAGCAAATGAGAAACAAAGTGAAATATGAGAGCATAGATATGGAAACATGGTAATTGATAAAGTCAGAGAGGAAAAGATACAAATATGAAGTAGAAAGGTGACATACAACAAGTGAGTGAAGAAAGGCAATGTAGGCACAAGAGAAAGAAGGAGAACGAGAAAGAAAGGGGAAGTAAAGTTCAGACATCACAGGGGGGACCAGAAGACTTGTATGAACCTGACTGAACCTGGTTTGGGGCCGGTTGACGGCCCATTCGTGGTCGTAGTATTCTAGCACCCACCGAGTCTTCTCGAATTGGTGGTGTTTGGATTGGTGAAGAACTAGCTACTTGGGCATGATCCCTCTGTCGAGTGATATTATTAAATTAACAGCACAAGTTAATAGGAGAGGATAGGAGTGGGAAATAATAATTATCTTCGATTGTCGTAACTCATTGGAGGTAGCTAGTCTAATCATATCCTCATAATGGTCTACCTGCAATTCTTTGAGTACAAGGAAATGTAAGCTTAGTTAATTCTGTTAATATGTACTAATTCTGAAGTGGAATACTTGTTAAAACACAGAGAAGTGATAAGTAATTAGCCAAAATCACCAAACATAGGAAGGAAAGACCTGGTAGTAACACTGAGACTAAGTTGGACTTGTAGCTGAGGAGGTAGTCACAGCGGCCAATAAAGGGTCCGACAACAAGGAAATATGAGGTGGAGAGGAGTTAAGGCCAGCGAACTCGGATTAGGGGAGAGACAGAGCACTAGGTAAACTAGACAATGAGCTTTCGGAATTGAGGTCTGTCAAAGGGGCAGGTTGGTTAATAGTGGTAGAATGAAGATTAACTTCATCTACAGAGATTGCAGATATCTCTTGTACTTGGCTGATCAATTCTGCAAGTAAGAGTAAACTCGAGTCAGATGATTCTGAAGTATTATTGCTATAATCAGGATCGTTGACTGGCCATTGATGTGAACTAGCGTTCTTTTTGACAAAGGTCTTAGTGGGTATTGAGGCTAGATGTGGTGGTGAGGACGAGAATGGTTGACTTGAAGATGAAATAAATTGAGTGGTAGAATGAGAGGTATTGGTAATTTCCTTATTAGTGGAATATCCTTAAGGGGGAATATCAGGTGCTAGGAGTGGCGAAGTTTTAATAGCTGTATCAATATACTCAAAAATAAATGTAATTTTGTCCTTTGCTGTAGGAAACCAGGTTTTAATTACTTGCTCTAAGGTACTAGGCTCTTGAGAAATGCATGGAAACCGGAGAGGTAATTTGGAACGGTTGTCGCATCCTACAGCGACATAGCAATCTCGCATGATAGGCCGCTTTCCATTTCTTTGTGCTTGATATAAAATTTTCCAATGGTGAAAGGGGGTTGTATTCTCCAAGACTCAAAAGCAGAGAAAGTCTGGCCACTGCAAGTTAGTATCCTCGGAGTCCAGAATCGATACTTTTAAAATAGTTGTAACGATCCTTCCCCATGGGCGATACTTGCAGCAGGTAACAACTTCCACGTCCTGGTGCACTACTTCTGATAGCCGAACACTGTTGCTCCTATGGTGTAGTTGAGAACGTATTAAGAGACCCTTCTCTTATTCGCCGAGAATCGTGATAGTAAAGATTGATTGAATTGATAGTATAAGAAAGTACTTAGATAGTTGCGTGAGGAACTAACTACCAAACAGTTTTTCTTTTTTTTTCTTTTTTTTTTCTCTCAACTTGCATTTGTTTAGTTACTACTATAGGGACAAACCAGACATGCAGCGTCAGCTATGGCCAAGAAAAACCCTTTGCGATCCAACCCGGCGCCAGCGGAAAAAGCCATCATCGCAAGACCCTCTGGTGTGGGCCCAACCGCCTGATCCCACAGACAAGAAAGAAATACAAAGCCGACTCACCGAAGTGGACGACTAAACACATCCCCCAAACCATACAAGTAGGAAACAACAGGAAAACCACTTGTCCTAAACTCCTACCCCCTAAAAAATGGAAAACCCGTCCGAGGACGACGAACAAGGAAGGTAAAGTCTTAACCAATACAAAACGAAAGGAAAGACAAACAAAGTATTGACCCATGAGAAGAAAGCCTAACCAGACAAAACGTAGAACAAGCTACATCCACGATTCAGAAAGGGGCCGGCCATCACCCATCTGATTCGGGGCAATCATAACACGAAAGAAACTGGACACCAATTACATCATTCCAAGGCATTGAGTTAGTTCACAGAGATTGTGCAATACCATGAACTGCCGTAACCGAGGAGGTGTGACCGTGAGCAGCTACGGGGGCGAGTGGAGCCATCAGGCAGAGAGGATGCCAGTCCAAAGGAGTGATCGGAGCCGACCGTGTAAGCGGAGGGACCCGATGGGACGTGGGTATGGTGGTAACGGAGCCGCGGGACGAACGAGAGGGAGTGGGGAGGGGGTGGAGGGCCAAACAACTAGCTAGAAACAATCAACTAACAGGCCATGCCCGAGTGTTTTCCGACCGAGAGGACGATGGCGAATACCCGAAGATACTGACCGAAGCTTTCCCCAACGGGAGATAAGTACGAGAACCAAGGGCGTACTTCTACCGAGGTCCGGACACCGTAACGCCGACCGTAAACGTAGAAAGAAGTAAAGCCGACCGTGATGCGACCGCTAAGCGAGGCGAAGCGGGAGCGGGACAAGGAGCGAGTGAGAAGGAACCCACAAACAACTCCGAGAACACTGCTTTCTCAAGCCTAGGTCATCAAAGGAGAAGAAGCGGGCGGGGTAGCGTCACCCTCCTAGGCAGCGAGGCCATCATAGAAGGGAAGAGGGGGGAGGATGGGGTTGACGAGGATTTCTCATGGTCTTGGGATTGCAATTGCCGGAGGTGTAGAGGGGATCGTTCGTGAACTAACTACCCGACGGTTTTTTTTTTCTTTTTATTTTTTGTTTGTCTCAACTTGCATTTGTTTATTTACTACTATAGGGACAAACCAGACATGCAGCGACTAGCTATAGCCAAGAAAAACCCTCTGCAATCCAACCCGGCTCCAGTGGAAAAAGCCATCATCCCAAGACCCTCTGGTGTGGGCCCAACCGCACAATCCCGCAGACAAGAAAGAAATACAAAGCCGGCTAACCGAAGTGGATGACTAAACAAATCCCTCAAATCCTACAAGCAGGAAACAACAGGAAAACCACTTGCCGTAAACTCCGACCCCCTGAAAAATCAAAACCCGTCCGAGGACGACGAACAAGGAAGGTAAAGTCTTAACCAATACAAAACGAAAGGAAAGACAAACAAAGTATTGACCCATGAGAAGAAAACCTAACCAGACAAAACGTAGAACACGCTACATCAACGATCCAGAAAGGGGCCGGCCTTCACCCATCTGATTCGGGGCAATTATAAAACAAAAAAGACCAGAAACCAATTACAACATTCCAAGGCATTGAGTTAGTCCACGGAGGTAGTGGAATACCGCGAACTGCCGTAACCAAGGATGTGAGACCGTGGGCAGCCGCGGGGGTGAGTGGAGCCCCCAGGCAGAGAGGATGCCAGCCGGAAGGAGTGATCGGAGCCGACCGTGTGAGAGGAGGGACCCGACAGGACGTGGGTATGGCTGTAACCGAGCCGCAGGACGAACGAGAGAACGTGGAGAGGGGGTGGAGGGCCAAACAAGTCGCTAGAAACAACCGACTAACAGGACATGCCCGAGTGTTTTCCGACCGAGAGGACGATAGCGAATACCCGAAGTTACTGACCGAAGCTTTCCCGACGGGAGATAAGTACCAGAACTAAGGGCGTACTTCCACCGAGGTCCGGACACCGTAACGCCGACCGGAAACGTAGAAAGAAGTCAAGCCGACCGTGATGCGACCGCTAAGTGAGGCGAAGTGGAGGCGGGACAGGGACAGGATGAGAAGAGATCTACGAGCAACCCCTAGAGTAGAGCTTTCTCATGGCTAGGTCATCAAAGGAGACGATGTAGGCGAGATAGCATCACCCTCCTAGGCAGCGAGGCCATCATAGAAGGGGAGAGGGGGGAGGGTGGAGTTGACGATGATTTCCCATGGTGTTGAGATTTCAATCGCCGGAGGTGGAGAGGAGATCGTTCGTGCTAACTACCCGACGGTTTTTTTCTCTTTTTTTTTCTTTTTTTTTCTTTTTTTTTTTTATCTCATATATTAGTTGTTTTAAGGTACAAGAAATGACATGCATCGTCAGATATGGCCAAAACAAATCCCTCAATCAAAAAACAAAATAAAAACAAACAAAACCAAAAACAAAACTATTCCTCCAATGCGTACAAATATGTGCGCTTCTGAAACCATTTTAACAAAAACAACGTATAGCAGCTTAGTACATCTCCAAGCGCCAAACAAAATAAAGGAAAATCAAACAAATATCTTTCCCAGGCTAGGCTAATAAGGGGGCGTTGCAAATCATCAAGGTCCTGGTTCTGTGGTCGGAGATGCCTTCCAGTAGGTTGGCAGCTGGGAATCGTTGGATGCGTGGGCCCCGTCTTTCCGGGGCCGGCGGGGTGGCGGTAAGGGGCGCTGCGGGGAGGCGCACCGGATAGAGGGGCATGTTGGGCGGGAAGCCAGTGGCGGTAGTGAGTATATAGTTTGCGAGCACTTTTAAGAGAGAGGCCGAGTGCCACACAGGGGATGACGGATCAAGCGAGAGGTCCCTAGGGAGGAAAAGGGACCTGGCGGCGGCCCTCTCAGGGCAGGCCAGGACGGCGTGTGTAAGATCTTCCACCTCCATGCCGCAGCGGTCGCACGTTGTGGGGGAGTCGTAGTTGTACCAGGAGGGGTGTCCTGCCAGGTAACTTTTGCCCGCTCTCATCTATGGGATCCTGCCAGCTGGGAAACGGCGGAGGCCCATGAAGGGATGCGTGGATAGAGAAGGGGGGTAAAGGTAGTAGTTGGGGGGGTCGTATTCGGCGGACTATTGGGAGAGCAGTCGGTGCCTTAGGGGTAGCTTGAGCGTTCTGTAGGCGATTGCCATAAGCGCAGAGTCAGGGAGGACGGTCGTAGTGGTGCCTAGGTCGGCTTTGATAATTGGGTAGACCTGAGGCGAGTCCAGGGGTATATGAGCGGAGTGCACTATCGAGTCCAAGGGGAGATGTCTTCGGCACCTTGTTGGGGGTGTCGACCAGAGGAGTGGGAGGTAGTTAGCTTGTAGCCTGGTTGCGTATTGGCGAGCGGAGGTATGATTTCTCCAGTCGTCCAGGCCCGGGTAGGAGGGGGGTAGCCTCGCTGCCGCCGGATTGGCAGTGGGGTGGAGACAGGATATTCTGAGCCCTGCCAGTCGCCGCTGGTGTGTGGCGAGGAGGGAGATGGGAGGAAAGCAAGCCTCAAAGGCCAAGGTACCGATCGGGGTCGAGGAGCAGCATGAGGTCGCCCACCTGTGCACTTTCCTCCAGAAAACCTCCATCTTATCGCACATCTTGACACTGGGGACAATGAGGTCCGCTCCGTAGAGCAGGATTGGGTGGATGACAGCCATGGCCAACTGGTGAGAGAGAAAGGGCGGGATGCCTTTAGTGGGCGATCCGAGGGAGCGAATAGTTGCGAAAGCCCCCTTAGCCAGGGCTAGACGTTTGGTGAAGTGGGGCGAGGTGGAGAGGGTATGGGTGAACCAGTAGCCTAGCCACCTGAGCAAGGAGGCTGGCTTAAAGGGGGAGCCGTCCAAACGGATAGGGAGAGTCGAGGTAGGGCCTCTCTGCAGAGGGGTCCGCCAGTGTATAAGTTCGGTTTTTGGTACCGAAAAGGGTATGCCCAATCTGGATCCTATCTTGACCAGAGTGGTGTAGTACCCAGCGAGGAGGGAGACATTTTCCTCATAGGAGGGCGAGGATACGGTCAAGGCGAAGTCGCCTGCATAAGAGAGGACCAGGCCTCGAGGGATCATGAGGTGCATGGAGGAAACATAAATGACGAAAAGAAGGGGGGAGAGGGGGGAACCCTGTGGGGTCCCGACTGACACCGGGAGGGAGACCCGAGGGGACTCTTGGAAGAGGAGGCGGGACTGTCGGTCCGTCAGACAGGATAGGACCCATTTGACAAGGTATATTCGGGTCCCGAGGGACTCCAAACGGGAGGGGAGGATGGTGGCCTCTACGTTGTCGAAGCCTCCCTTAATGTCTAGGAAGAGAGTGGTGGCTCTGAAGTGACGGTCGGCTTGGAGGGCGCGCACCTCATGGGCAAGGCTAGCAGCAGCGTCAAAGGTGGAGATTCCAAGCAGCGAGCCACATTGGTGGCCATGGACAAGTTCCAACGACTTGGAAATAGCCCACAGTCTTGAGCAGACTATTCTTTCTAGGATTTTCGAAAAGGTTTTCAGGAGGACGATGACCCTGAAGGACGCAGGTGTCTCGTACGAGGGCTTCCCAGGCTTGCTCAGGATGACTCAATCAGCCTCCTTGAGAGAGGGGGGGAGGTGGCCATGAGCGAGCAGCGGGGACAGGAGGGAGGGGATTAGTTCAGGGTGGGCAGGGTGCAGTCTTTTCCAT
>QOVD01005513.1:1297-13224 GCA_003521225.1 Tuber microsphaerosporum | reverse complement strand
AGCGGACGACCAAGCAAAACCCCAAAACCCTACAAGCAGGAAACAACAGGAAAACCACTTGCCATGAACTCCTACCCCCTGACAAAAAGAACACTACATGCGCAGCGAAACAGGGAGCGTAAATGTGACCATTACAAATGAACGAAATCACAAACAAAGGGGGAACCCCTGAGAAGAAAACCCAAACAAGACATAGAGTAAACACTACACTAAAATTCTCAGAAGGGGGCCGGCCATCACCCTATTCGAACCAGGGAGCAATCATAACCCGAAAGAGACCGGTAGGACAATTACATCGTCCAAGGCTTTGGAGTCGTTCAAGGAGGCGGTGCAGTACCATGAACTGTCGTAACCGAGGAATGCGGCCACGGGCAGCCGCGGGGGGCGAGTGGAGCCACCAGGCAGAGAGGATGCCAGCCGAGAGAGTGATCCAAGCCGACCGTGTAATCGAAGACAAGGGAGGAACAAGGAGGTGGCTGTAACCGAGCCGCGGGACGAGACGATGGGACGAGGAGAGGGGGTGGAAGGTAAACAACTCGCTAGAAACATCCGACAAACAGGCCATGCTCGAGTGATTTCGGACCGAGAGGACGATAGCGAGTACCGCGAAGTTACTGACCGAAGCTTTCCCCAGCGAGGGACAAGCCATAGAACCAAGGGCGTACTTTCAGCAAGGTCCGGACACCGTAACGCCGACCGCAAACGTAGATAGAAGTAAAACCAACCGGGGCGGCAGCTAAGCGAGGCTTGCGACCGTGGGACGAGGGGGTGGATGAGAAGAGCCTTCAAACAACTTCTAGGACAAGGCTTTCTCAAGGCGAGGCCATAATAAAAGAGGAAGAAGGTAGTGTCGTCACCTTCCTAGGCAGCGAGGCCATCACAGGAGGGGAGAGGGAGAGAATGGAGTTGACGATCATTTCTCATGGTGTTGAGATTTCAATCGCCGGAGGTGTAGAGGAGATCGTTCGTGGCCTTTGAGCGGTCACCCACACCTCCCCTATATATCCTGTGCACAGCTTCTGGTCGGATGGACAGCGGTGACATATACGGTGTTGTGAGAGCTCATTAGCTAAAATATACCCTCCGTCTGATACGTCGGCGTTGCGTCCCATGCGTCCTGTGCTACGTCGCAACCACCTTTTGCATCCTCTGCCGCCTGAATCGCCTAGCAACCATCCATTGCATCCAGATGGGATATCGCCTCGCCCCAGCGTCCTGACATTCTTTCCCATAATCTTCCTCTTCCCCATGTCCTGAAGGATTCCGGAGGTCGCATTCGCGTCACGGGAATAATCATGATCCTGATGGATTCCTCATGTTGCATTCGCGTCACTGGCATAATCACGATTACACTCCTGACGGCGCACTGATTCTCCATCAAATTCTCTCATTTCTAGATAGTTCTATATACACCGCTAACTTGAAATACATGATCGGCAAGCCTAGGCAGAGTTTGCATGATACTTGACCCTACGAATTGCAGGCTCCCGGATTCCCTACAAATTAATCACCCTAATCCTACTAGTACGCATGATACGTAATCACCCCAGAGCTAGCTCTACATAAGGTTAATAAATCTCATTAAATGTCCTCAAATCAATCTGGCTGTTTACAAGCCAGCGCCTTTCTCCCTCCGGAATTAGGTGTGCCAGTCCTAGGATCGTCCCTATGTCTACAATCGTAAACTCCCACGCGTCTTCTCTCTGCTGTACAGTAACAAGGCCATGGGGGTTAGATAGGCATCTAGTGTTTACTGTGCTCAACATCTCAAAACCTGCGAGCCAGAGTCACATAACACCTCCCTCGGATGTGTAGTCCCTGATTTTCAAGAGCGCCATTAGCTTTGCTGGGGCACACCCTCTCACCGCTTCATACATCTCTTCGCCTCTCGCCTCCACCCAAACCCAATCATTTCGACTCTCCTGATTCCTGAATAGCCGATGGCCCGTGTAGCGTGCACGGTAGATGTCCTATACTTCAGTTATTTGGAATGCAGGAACTAGGACTTCAATCTCCGTTAGTAGTTCTATGAGAAGAGTTCGAATTATAGCTGGGTCCTCAGGAAGGTGGTGGTCAGTGGGTAATTTACTCCAGCTACCTCGAATCATTTCGCAATAGAAGCTCTCCAATAATACCTCCATGACCTTACAAAAATGGATAAAGTCGGTCACATCGTCATGACGCCCCTTGAGGATCCTGGCACGTGGGGCTGGTACGGTATCCGTACTTGTTGTATCAAAATGTTCCAAGACGTCCGTATGGAGATCAGCTCCAGGATGTCGGAGTGAGTATTATGTCAAAAGTCTCATCCCCATCTTATGCCGACAAATGTAGTTGTGCAGGATCTGTCGTGCGGGATGGTTTTTATTAGATTGTCGCTATCCGTGTTTAATTTTATCCTCATGTGCAAGCTCCCCATACTCTGTGGAATACATTGGAATATTCCTGAACTAGCATATGTGATCATGAAAGTGAATTAGAAGATCCATCTTGATTAAGTTGAAATGTGAGTGGGAATAGATCAAGTCCATGCGTTGGCCGTTCTCTTCTTCACGATCATTATCGCGGACTTGGTGCAGCTTGGAGCGGACCGCTAGCTGCTTCATCTGGGCCCTTTGACATTGCAGTTACCTTCGCTCTTCGTCAATCTTATTCTTTGTGCGTTTAGATACTCGAAACTCCAAGAAGATGTCTTTTCTCTTGTGAAACTGGTACACAGAATCTTTCATATAAGTTACAGTGTCTGACGTGGAACTTCGGTATTGTGCCATCATATTGAAGTCAATGAGCGCCCTGACGCACTCTAGGGCAGGTTTGAAAGGGATAAGTTAAGCGCTGCTCGGCTGTCACAGTCCCACAGCAAGAACTCCGGAAAGACAATACCCTAGATTCCTCATCTCCTTTCCTTGCCACTGCGTAAACTCATGGTAGGCATTTTTAGGAATAAAAAACCCCGGCTACGGTGGTAATACCATCCAGGCGTCGTCAAACGCCTGCAGTTGTGCGTGTTTCTTGAGAAAGCCTTGGATCCAGTCTATAATGTGCTTGAATAATCCAAGATAAATTGTATTAAGCAAATCTGGTATGTGCAGTTCAGGCGCCGAAACCCAGTTGACCCAATGAAACATAGCTGGCCCCATATTGATCCCGAAAGTGTCAAACATTAGGCTGGCGTTGTCCGAATCTGACGACTGGTGGTCATTTTCTCGTTTGCGACGTTAATATCTGGTATAGGATCCTTGTTCTTCTTAGTGTCGCTTTCTAACTCCCCTAAAGCTACCTCACATTTAGGGCAGGGGTTTGGTTTTATCGCGTGCTGGGCAACGTTTTCCATATGATCCGCAATCCAAACAGACATGATTGGGAAGCACCTCCGGACCTTCCCATTGGGACTGTAAATATTGACGCTGTCGAGCGCCACCTGTTGTAAGGGCTCAAATAAGAGTTTTAATATACCTTGTACTGTATCGGCATTGATTTGCCTCTGCCCTTGGTCTGCTGAGGAGGACTTTGAGAGTTTGAGAGGGGCGGGCAATAGTACAAGAAGAAGAACAGCCATTGATCCAGGACTGTTGTGCCGGGTTGACAGAAGATTTCCAAGTGTCATATAGACAGGTCACGCTACCTTGTTGCTGTAGAAGTTGCTGAAATGGGTCTGATCTGACATCCCAATCACAGGAACTGTGGGCGGAAGTGTCCTCTATAATCGGTCAGATAACGCTTCCGTCAAACAGGCTGGGATGATGTACTTGAACCTTCCACCACGAGTCCACTGTATTCATATCTGCATATATCCTTTTTCCACTGTAGCCATATTCACGTATTGGCGCGTAGACTAGGTCGTCTCGGTATGTGATCTGGCGAAGGAGATATCTGACAAATTCTAAGGTGTTGCTATAGAAGTACAGTAATGTTCTCTGGCAATCTTCAGCCTGTCCTTCGAACCATTGCAGATATGTGCTATGCAGGTCCAACAACTAGAGATGGATCTCAAGTGTATGCATAGAGCTAAAGTCGACCGACGTGGGGTTACCGAGCCTATTTGAGAAGTATTGTTTGATTTGTAACTTAGATATTTTATTCTCAATGAACCAACACCCCAGTTTGAAAGTGTGCGCACTGGTTAATGGCGCCTATGGGTCGGCGGAGAGATTGTGGTGTTTCTGCTCAGACCCATCTATGTCCCCAAATGCATCCCCTGTGCGTTGACAATACTCCTGCCTCCTGGGTAACGAAGAAATGGAGTTGTCCAGTATCTCAGTATTAGAACTGTGAGCAATGTCATTAGCAAATGCATCGAGTTCGCATTCGGTAGATTCCAGTACAGATTCATAATGAGAATCCTGCTGCTCTACGCTTTCATAACACGATGAGTCTGTTTCCATATCGTCATTGGTATTTGTGGATGATGTACGTCATATGGTAGATGTTAGGATAATGTTGAGATTTGCATGCGTAGTTCGCAGGTATTTCTCGTATGGACCAGCCCAGGCGTATTTTTTGCCACAGAATGAACATTTGATAGGCATAGTGGGAGGCAGAACAATCTCGGATATCCAAGTTTACAGATTTTATTGCACCAGTACTGTGTATGTTTAGTGTTGATCCAAACGCGTATGGAGCGTGTATAGGGTCTGATTCGGAACTAGTCGTTGAATGAGTTTAGCGTCCTATTTTCAGACATCATGTGGTATCAGCTATGGTTTCTTTCAAGAAAAGATACAGGGAAGATCTCCTTCCTGGTTTGGCTTCAATATCATGTTTCCTTTATTCATCTTGAATCAAACAGTGGCAGGGTCTTGTCCTTAGGCGTCAGTTTTGCTAATGCTTAGCCAATCTTGAAACAAGTTCATAATTCTTTCAAACGCTCTGGAGCATCTAGGAGTCGTCTATATAATGTCAATTTATCACGACCGAAGAGAGTTCATACCAAGATTTATCTTACGTTCAGAACATCCACAACCTCTACCAGATTCACACTACAAGACTATTATCCCCAAGACCACCTACTATATAAACCAAAAATCAATCAACATGGCACACAATATCAATAAAGTACAGTATGTATACATACCAAATACAAGAAACCAGCAGGCTCCGCCTAGGCAGATCTATTAACTTCTACCTAATTCGCTCCGGGTAGTCACTGCAAAGCTCCCAGATCGGCAAAAAATAAATCAGTATAAGACTTCTATCAGCATCTGGTATGGCTATGCAGGTGATCAAATGTATGCGTGATAGCAGGACATACTGAAAGATCAAATAGTAGCAAGTAACTATAAGGATTTCACCTCTTTCTCTGACGTCAAATTCTAGCAGATCATCAAAGGGGTGAGAAGATTGCGCCCTGCCTGCGATACATTCGCCACGGAAGCAGCTACAAATAACGTTCTTAGTAAGAAGGAAACGGACGACCCAATCGTTCCGATTTTTAAGGACTGAGAGTGTAAGTTGACGCAAACCCTTGCCAATCGTGCTCAGACTCTGTTGAAGGGTGCCCAGCTGGGTGCGCTGGGCCAGCCGGGAATCCCGCCTGCGCAGGTGATTGTTCCGTGTGTGTTACGACTGCTAAACGGCCCAGCTCTATGGGGTCACCCAATACCAGCCCAAGTTGCCCCCCCACGCCCCGCCACCCCCAGCACAACTCGCAGCGGCCCCAGAACAGCCAGCCGAAGGCGCAGTAGTTCCCTACCAGCTAGCACAAGTCACAGTGGCCCCCTACCAGCTAGTACAAGTTGCAGTCACCTCCTACCCGCCAGGACAAGGTTTACCTGCTGTCCCAACACCAGCACAGGTTGTTCCCCAACCACCAGCTCAAGTGGTTGTGGCTCCCCAATCACCAGGGCAAGTCGTTGTCATTACCCCACTACCAGCGCAACTTGTTCCCCAACCGCCAGCGCAAGTCGTTGTCGCTCCTATACCAACCGCTGAGTTGTTTTCGAAATAATACATGTGCATTGGGCTTTCACTTACTAACTACAGATACATAGCTTGGAGCGCCCTACTTGGACCTCCACGTGCTGTACATGTTACTTGTGTCCGGCCTAGTTGTGACGAGAGTAAGGCCCAGAACCCAATACACTATCAGTCGCATTAATGGCGTCCCCCTCACGTCAACGGAATAAAGTTGGCTAAGTTAGATTCCTACAACATCTATGGATTGTCAGCGATGATTGAGACACCTATTCAGAAAACCAGGATCCGCTACATAGTTGGTGCAACCTGTGAAGGTCGTCGATGGCTGCATTGACGACCTTCGCAGCCGATACCTTGGGTAAATTATGTCTTCATCGAGAGCGATAAAACGGTAAGCACCTGGCTCATATCGAATCCAGTCCTGGATCACCCACTCGATTTCTTGGTGTATTGCCATCATGTTGGAAAACTGAGAACGGCAATCAGAGAGGGGTCCAGGCCAGTTACGGCACCGCTGAGGAGAAACCAATATCTCCCTATTGATATTGTCACCTATTGGGCCAATGACCCGGTAGCACGTATAGGTCAAATGCATGTCCTCATGCCAGAGCCTGACGTCGATGATGGTGATGGGGATGGTGACGGGCAGTCTCATTCAGCAGCGGAAATGGAAGAGGAAGAAGTCTCTCACTTTCCACAGGGAAGACTTTCTGGCTTGCTATCAGCCCTTGATGTGATGACGGGATGTGAGGACAGTGTGCTTAGCTTGGCATCCCCTGTTGGAGACGACATTGAATGCCACGCAAATCGTATCCCCCTGGCAATCAAAGCGTTGAACCGACTGAATATGCAAGATTTGTCGGAATTGCAACGAGATCTTATCCAAGGTGACTTGGTACGGAAGTGTGGGGCCAAGTCCGCTCCAGAATGCAGCGACAAGTGTAAGTCTAGGAGACTGCATTTAGGTTTTATCAATAGGGAGGTTTTGAATCGCGAGGAGGAGGGGACGTGCAGTGCTCAGTTCGATGACAAACGCAGCTCTCCGAGGCTACATGCGAGTTTCATTGGAAGACTGTGAATGGTAACGGGCAGATCGATCCTCTACCTAAATCTCTAGCGTTACTAGTTTAGTTTAGTATTTAGTATTTCATGTATTTGTTAAATAGAAAGATGTTTTCAGTCGGCGTGACGCAGCTTAGGAGTGTAAGGCTCTTATATCATATCTTATCACTCCTCCATTCCAGGGGATGCCAAGAGACGCCGTTCTGCTTCTCTGGGGCAACGACATCTCTTGGCGTCATGCAAATCGTGCGGCTTAAAAGTTTATTTCACATTTTATCAACAATCGGGATATCTATAGATTTCTATAATCTATTGACTGTGACTGGCGCAATGGATCGAGCTGCTCTCTGGGCCCTCACAGCAAAACAGCACTCCAATGTGAGGGATGGTGGGCCATATTCGAAGTAACAATTTCCCCGAGTTTAATGTTTGTTTACCATTGTGACGCTCTTTGCTTGTACACCCTACTACTGGCAGGGCGACCAAACATGGCAGCGCACACATACAGCGTCTGATACATTTATATAAATACCCCCTTCTACTCCACTTTTTTCTCAATCCCATTATCGCTCTACTTGCCAACCACTCGCGCACAGCTATCAGCCATCCACACCCGAGGCTCTGTTCTGCTATCCCCTATTTAAACCTTCAAATCGTTCCTCTCAGATGAAATGGCGCCTGCCAGCGGGCGAAGCCCTCCCGGGCGAAAGGGAAGGTCATTACATAACACCCAATCTTTGACTAGCAGGCAGTATTAATCTGGTGTTTCTGTCTAGAGATCCAGCAGTGCTCAACGCTTTGCCAACGAAAGCCAGTGCTGTAAGTTTGGTAATGTAAGTGCACTCCTTCCTATCATTAGCCAGTAAGTGATGTTGACATTTTATTCTCGTGCAGCCACCCGGTAATCCAGCCTCATGAAATGGAGGCGAGGAGGAGTAAATGCAAGCCTCCCCCTCGTGCTGTCGCAGAAAGAACGTAAGCAATTATTGATTCATTCCCTTAAGAATCATACATCGCAGTACATGGAGCTAAATATTAGCCTTCATGGCCCAGTTCAACGTCAGAATCAGCTGAGAACTACTACTTTGAGTCAGACATGCAAGACTCTGAGTAAGTAAAAGATAGCCTGCTAGAACTCACAATGTCAGTATGCTGTAAACTGACTCTTCTATTTCAGAGAGGCTTTTTTTTTTTTTTTTTTTTTTTATATCATTTTTGGATTGTTTTCAACTACAGAGGTATAACCAGACATGAATCACAAGATATGGCCAAGAAAAACCTCAACGATCCAACCCAGCACCAGTGGAAAAAGCCATCATCCAAAGACCCTCTGGTGTGGGCCCAACCACACAATCCCGTGAATAGGTGAGAAATACAAAGCCGGCTAAGAGGACGACTAAGAAAACCCCCAAAACCCGACGAGTGGGATACAACAGGAAACCTACTTGCCATAACCTCCAACCCCGAAAATCAAAAAACCCTGCCTAAGCAGTACAACAAGGAGTGAAACGTCGAATCAATAAAAAGTGAGAGAAAAGACAAACAAGGAGACACTTGAGAAGCAAACTCAACAGAAACATAGAATAGAACCTACACTAACGATCTTAGAAGGGGGCAGGCCATCACCTGTTGTAAAACTGGGGCAATCATAACACAAAAGAGACCGGAAAGCAATTGCATCGATCCAAGGCGCTGAGTTAGCCCAAGGAAGTGGTGCAATACCATGAACTGCCGTAACCAAGGAGAGCGACCGTAGGCAATCGCCGGGGGCGAGTGAATCCACCAGGCAGTAAGGATGCTAGCTAAACGGAGTAACCGGAGCTAACCGTATAAGCGGAAGACAACGGTAGGACGTGAGTGTGGCTGTAACTGAGCCGCTGGACGAGATAACGGGAGAAGCAGAGGGGGTGGAGGGCAAGACAACTCACTAGAAACAACCGACAAACAGGCCATGCACGAATGCTTTCTGACCCTGAGATGAAGGCGAGTACCACGAAGTTACTGACAGAACCTTTCCCCAGCGAGGGATAAGCCAAAGGCTAAGGGAGTACTTTCACCGAGGTCCGGACACAGTAACGCTGACCCCAAACGTAGAAAGAAGTAAAGCCGACCTTGGGCAATCGCTAAGCGGGGCTTACGAAAGCAGGACCAGGAGAGAAGATGAGAAGGGCCTTCAAACAACCCCTAGAACAACACTTTCTCAAGGCGAAGCCATAGTAGAGGAAGAAGAAGGGAGTGTCGTCACCCTCATAGGCCGCAAGGCGATCAAAGGAGGGGAGAGGGACGAGGTGGGGTTGACGATGATTTTTCATGGTGTTGAGATATCAATCGCGGGAGATGGAGAGAAGATCGTTCGTGTCTATTTCAGACAGGCTTTTTTTTTTTTTTTTTTTTATTTTTATCTCATATATTCGTTGTTTTAAGGTACAAGAAATGACATGCATCGTCAGATATGGCCAAAACAAAACCCACAACCATAAACATAAATCAAACAAACAAAAACCTAAAACAAAACTAATCCTTCATCACGTACGAACATATACGCATCTGAAATCCTCAACAAAGACCAAGTATACTTAAGTCATATAACATAAAGCAAGGAATAATTAACAACTAACACACACTAGCCAGTTAGATGTTCGTCAAGCGGAGGACGGGGCGTTGCAGATCATCAAGTCTCTGGTCCTGGTGTCCGAAATACCTTCGAGTAGGTTGGCGGTCGGGAAGCGGCGACTAGGGGGCTTCCCGCGGAGCTGGGTTGGTGTAGCCTGAGTCGGGTGGGGCGGGGGAGTAATGTGGTAAGGTGGCATGTCCGGCAGAAAACCGGAGGCCGTGGCGAGGATGTAGTTGGCAAGACCATTGAGAAGAGAGGCGGACTCCCACAGGGGGGAGGTTGGGCGCAACGACAGGTCCCTTGGAAGGAAAAGGGACCTGGCTTTGGCTCTTTCATGACAGGTGTTGATAGTGTGTTCGAAGTCCTCGAGCCCCTCTTCGCATCTGGGGCACGTGGTGGGAAGGTCAAGGTTGTACCAGGAGGGGTGTCCTGCGAGGTAGCTTTTTCCAGACCTCATTTGATGGACCCTCCCCGCGAGGAAGCGAGGGAGGCCCATGAACGGGTGTGGTAACAGGGAGGGGGCGAAATGATAATAAGTGGGAGGGGGGAATTCCTGAGTCCAGCAGGAGACGAGGTGTTTTCTCAGAAGGATTTTCATATTTCTGTACGCTTTTGTCATAAGGTTGGGGTCGGGCAGGATCTTGCCGGGGCGGGGAGCTCCGAGCCCAATCATGGGAAAAAACGGAGGGTGGTTCAGGGCCTTAAAGGTACCGTGGACAATGGAGTCTTGGGAAGGTGTCGTCGGCACCTTGTCGGTGGGGTAGACCAGAGGAGTGGGAGGTAGTTGGGGGAGAGCCTGGAGGCGTGCTAACGGGCAGAGTCTAGGGCTCTCCAGTGGTCCAGGCCGGGGTGGGAGGGGTGAAGTCTGGCAGTCGCCGGATTGGCTGACGGTGAAAGACAGGACAGGCGGAGGCCGGCCAGACGTCTCTGGTGGCCGGCTAGAAGGGCAACAGGGGGGAGGCACGACTCGAAGGAGAGGATGCCTGTTGGCGTGGACGAGAAGCAACAAGTGACCCACCTTTGTACCTGCCTCCAGAAGACTTCTATCTCGTCAATCATCTTCTGGCTAGGTACAAAGAGATCAGCCCCAAAGAGGAGGACAGGGCGAACAACAGCGGCCGCCAGGCAGTGGCAGAGAAAAGGGGGGATGCCCTTGCCGGGGGATGTGAGGTAACGGACCAGGGCAAAAGCTCCTTTGGCTAGGGAGAGCCTTTTGAGGAAGTGCGGGGAGGGGGAGAAAGTGGGGGTAAACCAATATCCTAACCACCTAAGGGATTTGGCCGGGAGGAAGGTGTGCTTGCCTAGGGTGATTGAGGCTTTGGACGGGGTATCTCTTTGGCGAGGTGTTCGCCAGTGGATGAGTTCAGTTTTAGGGACCGAGAAGGGGACTCCTAGGCTGGGACCCTTGTACACCAGCCTGCCATAGAGATCTTTGAAGAGGGAGATGTTGTTTTCGTAAGAGGGGAATGAGACCGTGACTGCGAAATCGTCGACATAGGACAGGAAGAGGCCCCGGTGGACCTTCAAGTGTAGGGACGAGATGGAGATAACGAAAAGAAGCGGGGAGAGGGGGGAGCCCTGGGGGGTACCAACAGAGACGGGGAGGGACACTTTGGAGGAACCCTGGAAGAGGAGACGGTATGACCGATCCGTGAGGAAGGATCTGACCCAACTTTGCAGGTAGGGGGGCACGCCTAGGGTGGCCAGGCGGTCGGAGAGGGAGGGGGCATCCACGTTGTTGAAGCCCCCCTTTATGTCCAGAAAGAGGGTGGAGACCTTAAACACTGGGTTGGCTTGGTTTGTCTTGACCTCGTGTGCTAGAGTGGCAGCGGCATCAAACATGGAGATGCCAGGGAGGGAGCCGCATTGATCTCTATGGACCAGGGCCAGGGGGCCTGAAAGGGCAGTGAGCCTGGAACAAACTATCCTTTCCAGGATCTTGGAGAAGGTGTTGAGGAGGACAATGACTCTGAACGAGGCGGGGGTTTCGTAAGACGGTTTACCCGGTTTGCTAAGGATCACCCCATCAGCCGCTTTGAGGGAGGGGGGAAGATACCTGTGGGAGAGGAGTGGGGACAAGAGGAGAGGGAGAAGGTGAGGAAACTTTTGATAGACCCTTTTCCAGATCCCATAGGGGATGGTGTCAGGTCCTGGTGCGGACGTGGGAGAGCATGCGCTAAGGGCCTTTGTTACTTCTTCGGAGGTAACAGGCGGGGCAGAGGGGTCGATGAGGGCGAATAGTAGAGTGCCGCAGGGCGGCCTGGGGGGAAAGAAGTGATCTAGCAATGCTTTATTGATATCGGAGGGGGGGTTGGCGTCGGGGAAGAAAGGGAAC
>QOVD01005479.1:0-13238 GCA_003521225.1 Tuber microsphaerosporum | reverse complement strand
AGCAATGCCATCAGGAGGGGAACAGAGGGGAGAGGGGTGGGGGCGCGTCACCCTCCTAGGCAACTAGGCCATCAGAAGAGGGGAGAGGGAGGTGGATGGAGGTGACGATGATTTCTCATGGTGTTGAGATTTCAATCGCCGGAGGTGTAGAGGAGATCATTCGTGACTAACTACTCGTCGGTCACGGTCCCTTTATTTAGGCGTTCCTCCCACAACCCTAACCCTGGTGACTCATACTCTTAAGTCACACGACCTCATAACTCATAGCGAGTTATGTGCGAAATCCATCAGATGACTTCTAACAAGTCAACTGCGCAACATACCTAAACCAATCATAATTCAAATAACAAGTGATGTGCGCAACTCGCGTCACATGAGTGAAACCCATGACTCGTAATGTAAGTCATGTGCGAAAGTTCATAATTCATATGACCACAATCGTAGTCATGTGAAAAACATCAACCAATAACATTATAACGATGACATCGCAAGTGCGAGTCATGTGAAACAAATCACAAACCTATGACGCATAACAATCCGTTATGTGAAACCATATTCCTCGCCTTTAGTCAGGTTTGTGACACTGCCCGTGGTCACATTCCTCGGTTACGACTGTTCATGGTATTGCACCGCCTCCTTGAACGACTTTAAAGCCTTGGACGATGTAATTGTCCTACCAGTCTCTTTCGTGTTATGATTGCTCCGGTATTATGATGGGTGATGGCCGGCCCCCTTTCGAGGTCGTTAGTGCAGTGTTTACTCTATGTCTTGTTTGGGTTTTCTTCTCATGGGTTCCCCTTGTTTGTATTTCCTTTCATTTGTATTGGTTACATTTTTCGCTCCTTGTTTTGCTGTTCAGGCAGCGTTCTTATTTGTCAGTGGGTAGGAGTTTATGGCAAGTGGTTTTCCTGTTGTTTCCTGCTTGTAGGGTTTTGGGGATTTACTTTGTCGTCCGCTTCGGCCAGCCGATGTTGTTCTTCTCTCTTGTCTGCGAGATCGTGCGGTTGGGCCCACACCAGAGGGTCTTGGGATGATGGCTTTTTCCACTGGCGCCAGTTTGGATCGTGGGGTTTTTTTCGGCCATATCTGAAGATGCATGCAGTTTTTGTACCTCGGTAGTTGTAAAACAAATACACTTGATATAAAAAAAAAAAAAAAAAAAAAAAAAAAAAAAAAAAAAAAAGCAATAAACCTTCCATTTACTGGGAGACCAAAAATCATTGATCCCAGAACCTGCCGCCGCCTAGTGAGAGAGGCCAACAAGGCACACTGCCAGCCATTATCAGAATTGCGCAATGAAATTGTCCCATATGCCTCAGTTAAGACAGTCAAGAGAGCTTTGGCATCAGTGAACATAAAGAAGTGGAGAGCTAGGAAAAGGGCAATTCTGAAGGATGAACATGCTATCAAGAGGTTGGCTTGGGCAAAAGAGTATAAGAATTGTGTAACCGGTACAGGTACTAGAGTTACTATGTTTTATGTTTGGTTTTGAGTATCGTTTGATACTCAGTATGTTTTATGTTTGGTTTCAAGTATCATTTGATACTCAGTAGGTTTTAGGTTTGATATCAAAGGAGTTTCAAGACTGCCACTTTCGGAGCCTTATGATTATTGTTAGCAAGGCACGGGATGGCCTGACAAGTGTATTTAAGACCAGCTATTTTCCGGACTTAGAAAAGGCAGACTTTGACTGACAGAGTTTTTCAATATACATGGTTGAACAGTTACTTCTTTGGTTCACTTCGAGAATCTTTAGTATTCAGTTAGGTTTACCAAACACCTTCTATTAGGAACTACTTTAGTCGTTGCGATAAAGTAAGAAGTTTGTTACAACAACTTAGGCTAAGTCTCTGTTACTTAGCCTCGTTAGATACCGCGCTCTGGTATAGAGCTAGCATCATTACTCCATCGAAATACGGCACCACCCCGTGGGGCAGTTACATTTTTTTAACTTCAACAAGTTATAAAGATTTCGCAGTCTCAAGATCCAAGTAGGGGCAAGGCCTCTAAGTGAGCAGGAAAGAAACCGGCCAGAGATAGCTAAGGACAATTCATCAAAGCCTCAAAAGAACCGTTCACGATTGACGAAGCTGCCAGGCAGGTATCCAGGGGCGAAGTTCAGCAAGTCCTAGTGGAATTATCAAAGGAACTAGAAAAGGCAAGAATACCAACCCCAGGCGGGTTTCCAGAATCACCCAAAAAGGCTTGTCCAGCACATGCTGCACCAGGGAACGACCCTGACGATTCTGATAGCAGTAGCGATTCAGACAAGATTTCACAAGATGCAGGTCCTAGTAATAGGCCAGCAAGTCCCACGCCTAGCCCAGCAACAACTGCGAAGCTAAGCTTTAACGTACCAACCCCAAGGAAGTTTACTGGCGAAGGTGACGACCTTAAACCAGAAGCATTTGACAGATGGGCCCACTCAGTCCAACTGTACGTACGCCTTCATAGAGTACGACAGAGTGTGAAAGGATCTGGGAACTACTGGATCCTATATACAGAAGGGCGAGCACGAGAAGCAGCATTCCAGGCTGCAGAACTCTTTGGCAAAGATATCGCCACGGACCTCTTGATCACCTACCTAAGAGAATGATTTCAATTATCAAAACAGAAAGACAACACATATAGAGAGTTCAACGATATTTGACAAGTCAAGAATGGTAAAGTACAGGAAATCGCACCTGTTGCCACAGACCTACTCATGCACAGATCACGACTACCGCCAAATACTATTAGCGACTATGCTTTTATCCAGCAGCTATTCGCATGTATGCACTCGAAACTACGACAGGATGTTCAATCTCGATACGAAGATAAGGAATCTGTTCAAGATATTATCGCCACTGCGGAAAGATTAGATGCAATCAATTGGAGTATGGGAGCATATGGAAGAGACAAGCATGAGAAGAAAGACCACAACTATAAGGAACAGAAACAGGATCGGAAACCCAAGAAAGGGTTCAACAAACAAACTAATCCCTCCAGGAGCAAGGAACGAAAGGATAAAGGTGCCTCCTTCACCTATGGCGGAAAAGGGCATATAGCAAAGGATTGCCCGAGCAAGACCGACAAAGAAAAGATGAAAGTCAAGAAGGAAGCATCTTCCAACCTAGCCGAACAAGAGGATGAAGAAGATGAAGTCTCTCTCAATTCCCTCGAAATTGAAAGCTATGCATCAGTCAAAGCAACTCAGCCAGCAACAATAAAAGCACAGCATGTACTAGAAGGCACCATATTCATTAATGGAAAAGAAGCCAGAGTTCGGTTTGATACAGGAACGATTGGAGCAAACCTGATAAGCGCAAACTTGGTCACTGTCCATGGTATCCCATGTACAGAGATGGAAAAACCTACCAAGATACACATGGCTATGAAAGGATCACGATCTGTAGGCCATAGGGAATGTATCGTTGATCTTTCTCTGGGAAAACTCAATGCCAAAGGCAACAAGATGATAGTTGGAAATTTGGCAAAATACGATGCACTAATAGGGAAGCCATTCCTAAAGCAACATCAAGCCACGATCGAATGTAGAAAGTTAGCCATAGTGTTTCCCAAACAAACAGTTAGAATGAATTGCACTTCTACCAGCGGAAACATAAGAGCAGCCATGGTTAGTACCGAAACTATTATGGAACAACATCCTGCGGTATTCCCCGAAGTTATACCAGAAGGATTACCACCACTCAGGAAAATAAACTATGAGATCAGACTCAAACCGGGAGCGGAACAAAGCAACTTAACAATATATTCTATGCCAGAACGATGGGTATCAGAGCTCGGAAAATGGATGGAAGAAAAGATGGAGAGCGGGATCATAGAACGAAAAGTAGTTCATGGAGCGGCCCCTATGTTTGCTCAAGAAAAGAAAGATAAGATACACATGAGGCCACTGGTTGACCTCACTGCAAGGAATGATATAACCATCAAGGGTGATGAAACTATTCCAAACCGGGGAATGGTTCTGGACTCGCGAGCGGGAGCCGGGTGCTGAGGGAAGATAGACCTCGGCGATGCATGTTTCCGGGTGGGGGTGGAGTCGAAAGATATTGATAAGAACGGTTTCAAATCACCCTTTAGGGGTTTTTTTAGCAAAGTGATGCTGCAAGGAGATATGAATGCTCCAGGAACATTTATGCGCATAATGTCTGATCTATTCGCTGAATACCGAGGGAAGTTTGTGTGGGTATATATTGATGATATACTCATATTTTCCGATAATGCTCGCTATCGTCCCCTGAGGTGCTCGCTGTCGTCCTCTAGGTCCGAAATCGCTCGAGCATGGCCTGTTTGTCGGTTGTTTCTAGCGAGTTGTTTGCCTTCCACTCCCTCTCCTTGCCCCGTCGCTTCGTCCCGTGGTTCGGTTACAGCCACCCCCTTATTTTCCCCTCGCCGTCGCTTACACGGGTGGCCTGGCTCATTCCTTCGGCTGGCATCCTCTCTGCCTGGTGGCTCCACTCGCCCCCGCGGCTGCCCACGGTCGCATTCCTCGGTTACGACTGTTCCTGGTATTGCACTGCCTCCTTGAACGACCTTAAGCCTTGGTACGATGTAATTGTTTTCCGGTTTCTTTCGTGTTATGATTGCCACTCGTTTACGATTCAAGGGTGATGGCCGGCCCCCTTCTGTGATGATAGGGTTTTCTTTCTCATGGGTTCCCCTTGTTTGTGTTTCCTTTCACTTGAATTGGCTACACCTTACGTTCCTTGTTTTGCTGTTCATGCAGCGTTCTTATTGTTAGGGGGAAGGAGTTTATGGCAAGTGGTTTTCCTGTTGTTTCCTGCTTGTAGGGTTTTGGGGGTTTACTTTTGTCGTCCGCTTCGGCCAGCCGGTATTGTTTTCCTCTCTTGTCTGCGAGATCGTGCGGTTGGGCCCACACCAGAGGGTCTTGGGATGATGGCTTTTTCCACTGGCGCCAGCTTGGATTGGGGTTTTTTCTTGGCCATATCTGTTGATGTATGCCTGTTTTGTGCCCGGTAGTTGTAAACAAAATGCAAGTTGATATAAAAAAAAAAAAGTCATATTTTCCGATTATGAAGACGACCATTGGAAACACATATCAATGGTTTGCGATAAGCTCAAGGAAGCAGAATTCTATGCAAGCAGGAAGAAATTGGAATTTTTCTGCACCAACATGGATGTGTTAGGACACATAATTGACAAAGAAGGTTTAAAGCTATCACCTGAGAAGATAACGAAAATTGAGGAATGGTCCACACCTCAGAATAAAAAGCAACTACAGGAATTCCTTGGTACTGTTAACTATATCGGTCAATTCCAGTCCCACATAGCAACAATAACTGCACCCCTTAAGGCGCTTACTGGAATAGAAGAATTTGTATGGACTGCAACACATGACCAAGCCATGGAACAGATTAAGCAAATGGTTGCACAGAACGAGGTTATGAAACCATTACACTATGAATCAGCATTAGCAATATGGTTGATCACCGATGCATCAGATACTGGAGTTGGAGCATGGGTAGGACAAGGAGAAACAGCAGATACTGCCAGACCGGCAGCATTACATAGTAGGAAATTTTCTAATGCCTAGATGAATTATGGGATTACAGACAAGAAAGCTTTGGCGATTGTGGATGCACTTATAGCACTTGACCACCTCCTGGTAGGAAACAGGTTTACGATTATCACAGATTATCAACCTCAATGCATCAGAAAACGAGCAAAACACCAACCAAGAAACAGCTCTGATGGAGAGGATTCATAGGCCAATACGATACCGAAGTATTATACCGGCCAGGGAAATGGAACTTTTTAGCTGACGCTTGATTACGCCTCTATTTGAATGATAACGAATATCCTCACTACGCTAAAGACCCTACACAAGAAGAACCAGAAACCAATCCTATACTACACGCTGATAATGAGCCTATTGTTCTTTACACAGAATACCTATCAAACAACATGTCTCGGTATGAGAGTCTACCAGTTCAGTACATTCCTGACCACGATAGCTGTGACAGCGAATGCGATTTCAAAGACTACCAAGAATACCCCTCTATCAACGACTGGGACAACTATAGAAGTTTCAACAGCGACAGGAGTCAGGAAGAACTAGACCATGCAGCCATGCACTGGTCATTTTGCTACATACCAGCATGCCCCAATCATGAGGAATTTAAACCAGCTACCAAGACCTACAGTGGCTCCCTAGGCAGCAGTCCACCTGTTGATCCTGCTCCTCCTACCGATAAAGATGATCATTTGAACACAGAACCTAACGAAATCATATCAACCCAACCCAGACTGGATCTATCGAAGATCCAGAAATGATTACATGAAACCCTTGGTTGCTCAAACTCTGGTATTCCCTGCGAAAGCCCTGACTGCCTAGAGCATCAGGCCTGAAGATCCCCAACTACCAAGCCCCTCTATTGAGGGCCACTAGCGAGCTATAACATAGTTCCTGTCATTGAGCCACCAAGGCTGCCGCACCACGAATGAAGCCTCTACGAAGTCTACAATGATATATCTGAGGAGGAAGAAGATGAGATCTCGAGATGGCAGAGGGTGGTGGATGAGAGGGATATCAAACAAGCTGTGAATGACATGGAATCCATCTGGCGGGAACAGATGATAAAAGGATACAGAAACGACCCAGTCTACCAATTGGCCTAGGACTCCAACCACACATCCCGAGATGGTAATATGCAATACTACCACATTTGCAATAGACTACTTTATGCCACCACTCGGCGAGGGGAGGATTGCCTCTACATACCAAGAGGACATGGAGTCAATAGCGAGACTCTTAGGGAACTAATAATTAGTGAGATACACAACAAGAGGCACCACAGTGCGGACCGCAACCTACAATATGCTACCGAGTAAATCTACTGGCCAGAAATGAGGAAGGATTTTAGGGATTTCGTCAGGCAATACGAACTGTGCCAGGCAAATAAGGAACGCAATACCCTACCGGAAGGCGAAGCACTTACCCTACCTTTCCCCTCCGAAATATTTTCAAGTTATGCTATCGATTTCATGGGACCTTTTACTAGACTAAAGGAAAAGGACTCGGTACTGGTGGTAGTGGATAGAGCAGTGGGATATAGCTGGCTAATCCCAACCTCAGTTAACGCTACTGCAGTAACCAACATGGAACTACTCCGGCAATATATTTGTACGCCACATGGAGTACCAACCTCGATTGTCAGCGATGCTGGCCCACGATTTACTTCCAAATTCTGGAAGCAGACTCTCAAGACCATGGGGGTTGAACACATCATGGCTGCGCCCGGCCACCACCAAACCAATGGACTAGCTGAACGGAAAATCAGGAAACTTCAAATTGCCTTGCGAAAGGTTATCAACAACCGCCAGACAAACTGGCTCTCCTCCCTCCCAGAAGTGAGAGCAGATTCTAAGGCTGAACACTCAGATACTATTAACATGTCACCATCTAAAGCGGTATATGGACGAGATTACCCCCTACTTGATACTCATCGAACCTACCCCTCTGCAGTTCCTGCCTCTGATGATTACTATAACAGACATCAGGAGATCAGAAACGCGGCCTACCAAGCATTAAGGTTGGCAAGAGTAAGGTCTACTAGGGTGGCAGCTAGGAGGAGAACAGAGCATAAACCAGTGGAGGTTAGAGGAATGGTTGTGGTATTTGGAGATCAATTTGCGACTGAATCTGGCAGGTCCAGGAAACAACAACCACGATGGCGATGACCCTTTACCGTATTGGAAATGGATGAACATACACAGAACTACACAGTCAGTATGGATTCGAGAATGTACCGCCGAGAGAAAGGAGTATTTTATTGTTCAGTCCTCAAAGCCTACCACCCCAACGATAACCAACGATTTCCGGGCAGGACCCATGCTAAACCAGCGCCTATTCTCATCAATGAAGAGCAGGCATGGGAAGTGGAAACGATATTGGATCATAGGCAAAGACATGGACAAGATCAATTCTTGGTCAAATGGATTGGATATCCAACGAGCGAGAACTCTGGGGAACTGTAACAGGTTTACTCCTGTTTAATGTAAGTACAATGGGACCGGCAGTAGTCCGGCTAATGCTAGGCTCAAGGGAGGCTTCTGGAGAGGCGAAGGGAGAAGAGTAACCAGTATAGGGCAAGTGGAACAATGGATCGCCGTTCAACCAAGGATATTCTTAATCTAGGCGTCTCGCTGAAGTCTGCTCCGACTCCTGCTAGCCAGGAGGTGTTTCATAAATACAGAAGTGGTTCCAATCTTTCAGTAATCAGTTATCCTGCAACCACGATCATTACCGGTGAGGGTACAGTTCACGGAATCCTGTAGTCCTGCCAGAGTCTTCAAGACTCATAGCTCACCGCTACAAAGCCTGCCGCCTACCGTCGGTATACATGACCATTCCTGACCGGAATTCAAACAGATAAGTTACAACCAAAGAAACTAAACATATAACAAGCTGCCGGTATCCTAATCAATACCGGAGGTGAGATAAAACTAAATATAAATCAAACTAAACGAAACATATGTAATCCGTCATTGCCACCTGTGTAATGCTACCGGAACATGAACACATGTTACATACCCCTAATCAGAAATAAACTCTCACTATCGCTATCTAAATCTCTTCTTCTTCTGCGGCATTGGCCATGTGCCATAGGAGGCCGTCGTTGTCTGTGGGAAAGTAATCTGGTCCAGAGCTACTAGAATCGTAGTCTTCATTGTTATAGCATTCCCAGAAGTTGTCTGGTGGTGGGCTAGCGGTACATAGAGTAGTAGATACTTCTATAGATTCACAAGCAGTTCTGACATAGTGGGAAGTGATCTGGGGTTGGGGATCAATGGGGTGGTTGATTATCTAGTATACTTGAATAAGCTCAATAGCATTCTCAAGGTTCTCAATTGGCTACCTGGAGTCGTCTGCTGGTTCGTAGCCTTTTCAACTTACCAGAAATTCGTGTATGTTGTTCTGTAACCTAGAGTCGAGTATGTCCTCTGCTTCCCATTCCTCTGCATTGTCAATAATGATGGGCGCTGGTTTGTCCATCCTCCTGGATTTGAATCTATCAGGGTCGTTCTCATAGTATTCCTTTAGTGAGGATACATGGAGGTAGGGCTTCTGTCTTTCCATGCGGCGGGGTAACTCTAGCTTGTCGTTGTCTGTATCGGTGTCATATTCTATGATTTTGAAAGGTCCAAACCATCCAGGTTCTGGCTTTTTGGATCTTCCTGAGGAGAAGGTATATGGGTATCCTCTGAAAAGGACCCTACTGCCAATATGGTGGGGTTGCTTTAGAGGCTTTCTTTTCTTATTCGCTTAGACTGTCTGTCTGAATGTAGCATGCTTTCTGGCAATATCTACCTCCATTCTCGTTGCTTCATGGGCATTTAGGATGTCGTCCACAGCTGGTATCTTGCTCGCGGATCGTTGGACTGGATTGAATATCTTCCATAGGCGACCATAGAGGGCCTGGTAAGGTGAAATACCCAAAGATTAGTGGGGTGCGCCGTTCATGGCTGCTGCTATTGCTGGAAGGGCTCCGGATCAATTGTTCTGTCTCTAGTTAATAAAGTTCCTCATCATCTGCTTCAGGGTACGAATTCTGCACTCAACCTGGCCGTTGGTTTGGTGGTGGTATTGTGTGGCCATCCAGACTTGGATTCCTAGGAATTTCGTCATCTGGGACAAAAACTTAGAGCTTAATCGAGAGTCCTGGTCTAGGCCGATGCTAAGGGGAAGGCCGTGAATATCAAAGACTGTTCTCTGGAGTTTCTTAAAGGTTTTCTCAGAGGTTGTCGCCTCTTTGAGAGGGCCAAGGTGGGTATAAGAAGTGAATCGGTCCATGATGACCATGACAGTTGTGAATTCGTTTGATTTGTGGAAAGGTACAGCGAAGTCAATAGCCCGAGATTGGTATGCTTTGTCTGAGTCTGGGGGGGCTAGGGACCTGCCTGCAGGAAGTGTTGTGGGTTCATTGTTTATCTGGCACTTGTCGCAGGAGCGACAGTAGAGTGTAAAGTCCTGGCGCATCTGTGGCCACCAGAAGAAACAAGCTGCAGGGGTAGAGCATTGGTGAGCTGAGAAATGGCCGAGGCCTTCATGAACCGTTTTGAGGATAAAATCCCGAAGGGATACTCCCCTTTCAAAACGTCCTACCGGTATATAAAGGTTCTGATATCCTTTGGTGTTCTGGGTCAGTAATAGGTCAACGGAGATAGTATAGTGAAGTTTATCGCCAGTTTCCTTAACCCTAGCATATAGAGGATCGAGTTTGAGAGCTTCAATGACCCTAGGGCGGAATTCCCATAAGAGTGTTGAGTGCAGCGTTCCTAGGACCAATTGGGCCTTCTCCATTTCTTCTTTTGTCATGTGGGGTTCGCTGTATAGGGGGCCAAAAGCTGGTGAAGCCACATGGGGATTATCCAGTATGCTCTGTTGTAGGCGGAAAGGGATAGGCTGGTCTGTTATAAATGGTATATCAGGGAGGTGAGGTGATGTTTTGATAATTGTGGAATCTGTGTTTTCACTGGTCTTGCTCTTGCTCTTCTTACTAGCTCTGCGCTTCTTTGGGTCTTTAGGCCAGTACCCCGCTCCTGCCTTTTCACTCTAGTGTATTTGGCAATCGTCATTGGTACACGACATTCAACTCTTCTCAGAGTGGTTTCTTTCCATTTCACTTGGTACGGGTGCCGTTACTGTATCGCCCTATGAGTTTCCTGCGACGATTGCATTGTCATTTGATGAAGTGCTTTCTGATCAAGGGGGGTGTTCTTTGCGCTTCTGTGATTGAGTAACAGCATAGGAAGCTGCTTCATTTATGAGATAGTCAGGGCTGCTGCGGTAAATGGAATCGCGAGAGGTGAGAGAGGGAGAATGCTGTCTTTGTCTGTCTTTCTCCATGGCGTCCTCTGATTCTGTGCTGTACGTGAATGAGGATGTGTAGTATGTGTAGTATGTGGAAATATTGGGTGTAGAATGTAGGTCTGTCTCTTTGCTTTCTGTTGTTGGGTCTTGGAGATTTATATCATTTTCGCTAGGGTTCTCTTCATGAATTCTAGACCGGTAGTCTGCTAAGAAGTTCTTTGCTCCTGGTTGGTATTCTATTTTGAAATTGAACTTCCCCAGGTGTGTCAGCCAACTTTGTTTTCTTCCACTCAAATTCTTTTGCGTCATGAGCTTAGTGAAACTCTCATGATCGGTAACTATAGTGAAGTTCGTATATTGTAGCAAATGCGCAAATGATTCCACAGCCTCAACAATAGTGTGGGTTTCCTGTTGGTGGGTTGGGTAGTTGCTTTGTGCCGGAGTAAGCTTCCTGCTGTGGAACACTGCCGGTCTAACTGCATCTCTGGTTGGTCCATGGCCTAGCCATGCTCCAGTTCCAGTAGGAGATGCATTGGTAAACAACCATATCATATCTGGTTTGTTATAGTCGATCGGTCTTAGAATCTTATGTTCCTGAGCCGCTCGCTTGACTGCTAGGAATGCAGCTTCAGGTAAGTCTGTCTATAGCTATTCAGCTTCACCGGTAGGCTCTGTGAGCGGCGTTGTAATCGTTGCTATGTGAGGAAGGAATTGCAAGATATAATTAACCATCTCCTTGAATCGCTGAAGTTCCTTCTAATTCTGAGGCCTGGTCCAATCTGTAACTGTTCTTATCTTTTCTGGTGCTGCGTGAATGCCTTCATTATCAATAACATGTCCTAGGATTTCTAGCCTCTTTGCGAAGAAAACACTTTTTCTTGTGTTTGCATAAAGCTTCGCCTCCCGCAGTCTGCGGCAGGCAATCTTGACATGCTTTATATGGTCTTCATATATGTTGGTAAATATGAAGATATCGTCAATATATGCCCAAATGAACTCTCCTAGTTCAGCTGAGAATACATCTTCCATAACTCTGACAAATGTGGCTGGCACATTCATATCCCCCTGCATTATGACTCTGCTAACAAAGCCTCCAAATGGGGTCTTAATAGTGTTGTATTTTTCGTCATCTGGGTGTACTCTGGTCTGAAAATAGGCATCGCTAAGGTCTATCTTGCTTCGGTATTTCCCTCTAGCAACTGCCTGTAATATGGTTTGTTGGTTCAGTATTTGGGAGTGGTCCGCTACTGTGTTCTCGTTTCTCAACCTTATGTCTACCAGTAACCTGTTAGGCACATTGGAAGCCAATGTATGAAATACTGGAATCCAGCGCACAGACCTCCAAAGCGCTCAGACCCTTGCGCACAGACCTCAAAAATACGGCCATCATACCCCTGCGGTCCCGACGTTGGAGCACTACATTCGTTGCCGCACCAGTGGTAGTTGCACTCGCACCCAAGAAAGTCCCTCCAGGGACCACTCGCAATAACACCATATACGTCGCGGCCGTCCGTCCGACCAGATGCTGTTCGCAGGATATATGAGAAGAGAACCTAGCGAAAATTATGCAAGTGGTTCGGACCAAATCGGCCGACGTCGCATAAAGTTATAGGCCTTCAAAGTTAAGAAAGCTGAGGGAAATAAAGGAGTGGACGCTTAGGCGAAATCATTCCATGAGGAAATTAGACACTAGTACGCATAGTGGAGACCAACAGTCCCACTCAGAGCTAGTCAGTAAGGGAGAGGCATTGCGCGCAATTAGCCATAGGTGCGATTGCAAGCAAGAGTCATCCCGAAACCTGATGCGTATGCAGCCTAAGAACTCGTACGCATTGAATGGTCTGACGACCAAGGAGTTGGCCACTCCTTAAATGGCTCGGTGAAGAAAGTTATAACGTTAGTACCTATTTGGACTACGAGAACTCTGCACACCTATCGTTGAAGAGAATGACACACCCTGACGATTAGATGAATAATGTATGTCTTCATAATGCTAAACAAGTAGTCGAACAGTTGTCAGTGTCAGAGAGTGTTCGCACTTTTTAGTTAGTAGTTATTAGTTAGCCCGCGAACACTCAGACGCGGAATATAAATATCGAAGTGCCTCCCTTGCTACAAGAAAATCATCAAGCACCGGAGAAGAGATCTTATCAATATAAAAAGTTATCATGCTATAAATCTTTACCTTCACGAACGATCTCTTCTCCACCTCCGGCGATTGAAGTCTCAACACCATGAGAAATCATCGTCAACTCCACCCTCTCCCTCTTCTCTCCTATGATGGCCTTGTTGCCTAGGAGGGTGACGACACTACCTTCTTCCTCTTTTATTATGGTCTCGCCTTGAGAAAGCGTTGTCCTAGAAGTTGTTCGAAGGCTCTTCTCACCCACCCCCTCGTCTT
>QOVD01005473.1:0-10178 GCA_003521225.1 Tuber microsphaerosporum | reverse complement strand
TCCCCTTCCCCCCCTCCCATATCCAGGGAAGAATTGAGAGGCTGATGGGATGGAGATTTGAAACGAGGATTGGATATGGTGCCTGAAGAGCTTGAAAGTTTTCTTGAGATGATATCGTAGCGTTTCTAATTCTAAGGATGTTTGTACTGTACAGTACAAAGTTCTTTACATAGAACACTCAGAGTCAGACTCAACTGCACTCAGGTACAGTTCCAGTAACAGAGCGAAGCACAACGAGCCCCAGATCATTGAACACCAGACAAAAACACATACCACGAGACCCCCAAACAATAACCGCACACAAATCCAACAAACGAACTTCCCATCAAACACCGTTCAATTAGTGCTATCATACAAAAAGAAAAGAACCCCAATATATAAGAAAATGTTCAGCTAATCATTGCGATTGGTCTCATCCTTAAAACAGCGGAAACCAACCGCACCCAAGATCGGCCGTTTTCCCTCTCCATCCCCATTAAGCTCTCAGAAAATTAATAAACTCCCGGGTCGTGGAAAGCGCAACTCTTGTCGGCCGTCTCGCAGGTAAGATTTATTTGAACGTTTTTGACTTCCGAAATGGGGGATGTGGAAATTTGCGTTGTTCATGGGGAGGGAAAGGGAGAGTATGGGGTTTGAATTTTCCGTTGGCTTTATACTGTTTGGGGGGAAGGGGTTACCCGGATGTTTGGACTTGGCGTTGAGGAAGGTATCATACTGGTGGTGGCTGGTGGGGGGTGAGGAAACCCCCACCGCGTGTGAGGGTGTTGAGGTCATGTCGTGGTTAAAGTTGGGGACATTGATATTATCTCCTAGGCTGGCAAGACATTGGAAACTTCGTGCCACCCCTGTTAGTTTTTTGAGACAATGGTTAATAAGCAACTTTTCGTTAATGATTAAAGTTGCGCAGATGTGTAGACTTCAGAACACAACTAATGATAGCCGAATGACCACACTTACGCTGATATCACTGAAGAATACTGAGGCTGGGGTCCCTACGGCTCCTTAGTCATCTATGTCTCAGAGTCTGACAGGGGTGGCACGAAATTTTCAATGTCTTGCCAGCCTAGGAGATACTGGTATCGTATTCCTACCAACCCGTATCCGGGTTTGGAGGTTCTCCTACGAGTACTGACGGCGGCATGATAGGTGCCAACTCACTTGTATATCCTGAAGCATCAGTGAGAGTGCGGTTCGTAAAAGGTGATTGCTCAAGTGCCCAATTCAGTAATACCGTAATGACTCAGCAGGATGATATCGAATCCCTGCTTTATCTCACAGCATTCTTTTGTCTTTCCATAGCACATTTGGGTTGCAACCAGATATCATAGGTTACTTGTATCCCATAAAGTGTTAGACCGGGAAGAATGGGCAAGCCAAGGAGGCAAATAGGTTAAAACACAAAAAAAAAAAAAAAAAAAAAAAAAGTAGAAATCTGGAAGCATCAATCGACGTCCAATAGTAAGAAGAGGAAAACTCAGAGGAGTATAATAGGAGATATTCCTGATGGCACAGTATGTAGACTTGCCCTCCAAAATTCCGCAGCGAGAACTTGTGCAAAATTCACATACAAAGCGATTCGCTCCTGTGTCCGAACCACTTCCCCCGCCCAATACATTAATCGATGTTTGTAACCTAACCTTCAGTTATTTCTTTTGTTTCCCCGCCCACATGCCAACCCCACTGTTGAAACAAAATAGGAAAAACGCCTCAGGTCTACAATCATACTTGGACTTCTCGTGCCTGATAAAATTACTGTCCAATCCCCTTCGTGCCTCTTGAGTTCACCACACGAGCGAAGACCATTTTGAGTGTATCATGTCTTCTTCGCAAAAGACAGGTTTGCATCCTCCAATCACACCCCTGCCATTTGTTTCATGAGCATGTAAGCATGATAAGGCCGCTAACTTTTTTGACTGTTATTTTTGAAAAGCAATTCTTTCCGTCTATAACAAGACCGGCTTATTGGATCTCGCCAATGGTCTGGCTCACCAAGGAGTTAGACTTTTGGCGTCCGGAGGCACCGCCAAGTTGATTAGGGGAGCCGGAATTAAGGTTGAGTATGTGCACTAGATTCCTTTTTACATTTCTCTCGGGGGGGTGGGGGGTCTGTCAGTGCAAATGCTGATCCTACACTTTTACACCGTTATAGGGATGTGAGCAGCATTACCCATGCTCCGGAAATGCTCGCCGGAAGAGTTAAGACTCTCCACCCCGCCGTTCATGCAGGTATGCTCATCCACACCAACCGAATCTCAAAGCGAAGCTAACCTCTCATCTTAGGTATTCTTGCACGGGATCTCGAGTCCGATGAGAAGGACCTCGCGGAGCAAAACATCGATAAGGTCGACTACGTCGTTTGCAATTTGTACCCCTTCAAGGACACAATTGCCAAGATCAATGTTACTATTGCGGAAGCCGTCGAAGAGATCGATATCGGTGGTGTAACACTCTTGCGTGCCGCGGCCAAGAACCACTCCCGTGTCACTATCCTTTCAGATCCAGCCGACTACCCTTCCTTCTTGGAGGAGCTGCGAAATGGCAACCGCGAGGTTTCGGAGGCTTCCAGAAAGCTGTATGCTTTGAAAGCCTTTGAGCATACAGCGGATTATGACGCCACAATTGCTGAGTTCTTCCGTAGAAGGTATGCTGGCGACGGCGTCCAGCAGCTTACTCTCAGATACGGTGCCAACCCGCACCAGAAGCCCGCTCAGGCTTTCGTTGAGTCTGGAAAGATCCCCTTCAAAGTCCTTTCTGGGTCTCCTGGATATATCAACCTTCTTGACGCTTTGAACTCCTGGCCACTTGTCAAGGAGCTCAAGGAGTCTCTTAACCTTCCGGCCGCTGCCTCTTTCAAACACGTCTCCCCTGCCGGTGCTGCCGTCGGTATCCCTCTCTCTGAGGTCGACAAGAGAGTTTGCTTCGTCGATGATATTGAGGGACTCGATAATAGCCCTCTTGCGTGTGCGTATGCTAGGGCTCGTGGCGCCGACAGAATGAGCAGTTTCGGAGATTGGATTGCTCTTAGTGACGAGGTTGATGCTGTTACTGCTAAAATCATTGGTAGAGAGGTCTCTGATGGTGTCATTGCACCTGCCTATACCCCTGAGGCATTGGAAGTTCTGAAGAAGAAGAAGGGCGGAAAGTACACGGTTCTTCAGATCGACCCCAACTATGAGGTAAGCTATTGCACGCTATTGTTGCACCCTTTAAATACTAACCCTTTAACCAGCCCTCAAGCCTTGAAACCCGCCAAGTCTATGGTATATCTCTTTCCCAGCAGAGAAATGATGTCAAGATCACCGAAAAGACTTTCTCTCGCATCATCACTCCCAGCCCAGACTATAAGCTCCCACCTGAGGCTTTGATCGACCTGACCGTCGCCACAATCGCACTTAAGTTCACACAGTCAAACTCCGTGTGCTATGCCAAGAATGGTCAGATTGTCGGTCTCGGGGCTGGTCAGCAGTCTCGAATTCACTGCACCAGGCTTGCTGGCGACAAAGCAGACAATTGGTGGTTCAGGAAACACCCCCGTGTCCTTGACTTTAAGTGGAAGAAGGGCACTAAGAGGCCCGACAAGAGCAATGCTATCGATCTATTCGTCTCCGGCTTGATTCCCAAGAAGGTCGAGGGCGACCCAGAGAGGGAGCAGTACGAAAGCGTCTTCGAAGAGGTTCCTACCGATTTTACACCAGAAGAGAGGGAAGAATGGATGAAGCAGTGCACCGATGTCTCTGTATCCAGTGACGCTTTCGTAAGTTCCCCAGCTATGTTTTCATCAAAGAGGTGCAGGTCTAATGTTTTTTCGCGCAGTTCCCCTTCACCGACAATGTCTTTAGAGCCCATCGGTCAGGAGTCAAGTACCTTGCTGCCCCTGGTGGTTCCGTAATGGACCAAGCTGTTCACGAAGCTGCTGATAAATGCGGTATGGTCTTTGTGCACCAGGAGACTCGATTGTTCCACCATTAAGTTTGTTAGTTCGGGGAAAGGATTTGAGCTCTCGGGTGGTGGCGGTTATGGTGATAGGGCCGGAACTTGGGAATTTGGGCGAACACTGGGAGTAGAACTGTATTCATTCAATAAACTGGGATTTCAAGCATCGATATCTACGTAATATCGTTAAGTGAGTAGGCAGCGGAGCTTTTATGCTGTGATATGGTGTCTCAGGGAGGTTGATCAGACTGTGGCTATGGCCTGCAGTGTTTTCTCCGAGTGATTATTGGTGAAAAGTGAGGCTAAGAGTTATGCTTGGCGCCAAGCCACCCGTCAACACGACAAACGCGTTCACCCTGACAAGAGATTTAGAGAGGACAACTTCTGACGGAATGCTCCCCCATTCTGTTTTCTGATATCCACAACACTACGCAATAATTCCTCGCTATGGCGCCAATATCGACCGATCGTGACCTTTTAAATGATGCTATACGAAACAAAGCCCGCCTACCGTACCGCCCTATATTCGCAATGTTCAAGAACCTTTCAAGCTAATGCAAACCCATAGTTCCTGGAAATCTACATTCGTCCGTCTAACATCCCCGATAAAACCTTGCCAATCCTCCGTAACCGCACTATCAAATCACCTCGCCTCAGCAACGTCCATAAACCAACTTTCGAGATGCTATGACCCCTTCCCACCCCCCTCCGCTGACTCAAAGACTGAATTCGAGAAGCGCACCGCACCCATAAACTTCACAGCAGCGGACCAACCAGCAGCAGCTCCCGGTGCCAGCGCGGAGGCTGGCCATGTCTTACCACCCATTGCGGAATTAAAGGAGGCAGCGCTGGAGTTCTCAAAGAGCCTGCACATCAACGAAGTTGGAGCCCTGCGGATCGTCGTTCTTGAATACCAGGAGCGTCCGGCCGTCGCACTGCTGAACGCCAGTGAGGACAGCTCTACGGGGAATGTGTTCGACAACGGGAATGCCGAGAGCCAATTGCGTGCTAGTGGCATGGCCTCGGACGAGGAGACGAAGAGGAAGGTTTTCTGGCGAAGAGTGGAGATTTACTTGCAGGAGAGGCGGTACATCGTTAAGGTTGCGGCTTTGATGGTTCGGCTGGCGATGTGCGCAGAGAAGAGCAAGAATGTTTGGTACCATCCTGCTAGGGTGTTTGCTACTGAAGGGATTAACATGAAGGATGGGTACTCGACAGAGGTCGTTGGCAGTATTGCGACTAGGTGGCGGAATGGGAAAAATGGTCAAGGTCTGCCAGAATGGGTTAAGCAGCGGATGGCTTCGGAGGGAGACGATCCGGCTTTCAAGTGGGAGTTACAGGTGCGCATTTGAGGTCCTTCGGTGTTCTCGAATTTCTCTGCTTTTGCCCGCAGGTGGAGGTTTCGTATTGGGTTTCGCGTCGTTCAGGAACTGATGATGTGGCTATGATAGACAATACGAGAAATAATTCATCTATTACAGTATATGTTTCTGCTCTTTTATAAGGCCTTGGAGGAGAGCACTTCTACATTTGTTGTTGCATGGTTTACTCTTATGAAAGATACCCAATTTCTGACGGAACGAAACTTCGTAAGTTCATTCTCCTTCTGTGCTCTTCTCAGATTTCCTGATCAATTACTTAGCGTCCTTTCCCCGACAACCCGGATATTGCTGGTGCCTATAAATACGCAGCAGCACTTACACCTATTGTTTCCCTTGTTGCATTACAATACCCTAGAGTCGAAAAGTTCATTCAAGAAGAATGGGCGACTCCAGTCTCAAGCGAGTCCTCCGCTACACCACCTGCAAATCCTGGGCCTCCCCGCGGATTGGGCCAGGTTCCAGATGGTAACTTTTACATCAAGAATCCAGTTGGAATTAAGGCCATCACTCAGTGTTTCGTTGAGACAGCACATAATTCTACAGCCAGCATTCCCGGTTTCTGTTGGTGCTTAATACTCTACGACCTCCTCTCGTTTGTCAATGAGAGACGGCAAGAAATGGATGAGATGGACCAAACTGGTCAGGAGAGTAGGAATCCAAGAGTCGAGTTTTTCGAGAATGTGCTTGCGGAGCTATTTGACGGGGCTACGGAACGGGGAACAAAGGCTCTTGGAAAAGCAACCGCCGATAACGCTCTAGAAATGGTTATGCTCATGATTGAGCCTACTGGAGGACGATCTGTGGGACCGAGATTCTGGATAGAGGCGGAGGAAGACGGCCGTAGGATGAAGAATGTGATTGCAGATCTTCTCAGAAGGGCTCTCCATGCTCTTCCACTTTCTGCGACGGTGTTGGGAGCTGTTCTTCTGGCCAACGAGGTCCAATATAAAGATTTGGAGGGTCACCAAGCTTTCCTCAGGGAGGATTCCGACACTAGTGACACGATTACAGGATGGACTGGTAGCCCCGCCGTGAGATTTACAAAGAATGAGGAATCTCAAAAGTTCCTGCGACGAGCTAAAAACCGATTTCCATATGAACCGATTATTTTCTTGAAGATCATGAAGGCCCTGGCAACCGTAAACGTGGGTGTCACACACTATCTGATGAATATGGATACCTATACTCAGATCCTCCCGCAAGGATTTAGCGACTACGATGTCGACGATGAAGACTCGGATGTCACTCGGATACAATTGACCAATGATTTAGTTGTTTTTGCGCCGCGGAAAGCTGGCTTCTTTGAGGAGGAATTCAATTCTAGAGGAGGTATTGTGATACCCGCCGGCACAATAGGAGAGATGATCTCAACAGGAGGCAGCCGTCCTGTTGTCGCTTGGCAGCATGAATACAACGCTTTCCCAGTACTTGGAAGAGTACTCGAGCAAGCATTGATTGGTGATGGCTCGAACTCTGGACCCAGCCATGCAGCGGTAGGAGAGCTAGGTAGTGGCGAAGCGGTTGTAGAAATTATAGGGCTTCTTACCATTCTCATCGCTTGTGGTAACGAGAGCGCTCCGGGGGAGCTGTCCCCTGCCCGGATACTTGAGGAGGCGAGCGATCTTGTCGGCCGCAGCAGGGACGTAGTTTCTATCATTTTCGATCTTCTCGAGGCAGGACTACAAGCAGCGACAAACTCTTCAAGCGCCGGCAAATCGACTGATTTCATTGTCGCGGCAGTGCAATTCGTCGATGCTCTGGTTCCGGCTCTTCCTGGTCGAGTGTGGCCATACCTTGCTCGGAGTACCATGCTAGAGCGACATGGTCGTGGCGGGGCTTTTTCTGGGATTTTGTCTGCTGTCGAGGTTGTGAGAGGGGATTACGAGTTTACAATCAATTGCCTAAGGTTGTATGAAGACCTTGTTGAGGAGGCTATTAAGAGTAGCGTAGTCAACATGGGTGGTAGTAGGAGTTTGTCTGTGGCCTCTATGGCTACTTCGTCGATTACTCGTTCTGGTGTGAGTACTGCGGTACAGAGAGATATTCTGTCGGCATGGACTAGAGTTGTTGTAGATGTGTTTGAGAGCTATTATGCTTGGAAGTACATCAATGAGGAGCAGAAGCTGGAGATTGGTAAGTTTTCTAATTTCCTTAATTATATAAGTCGTAACTGATCCGGTGTGCTAGGACAACGAATCTCGAGAATATTCACCAAAATCCTCTCGATGGTCTATGGGGTTGATGAGTCCTCGGACCTGAGTTCGAAAATTACCAGTGTTTTGGCTCCTAGTGCTCAACATATCGTTACGATATTTTTATCGGAGGGTGATAACGAGCTTCCTATGGAGCCCGTCATCCGGACAATACGTGTTGGGCTCGAGACACCGGAATCAAGCTTTCATCTGAGATCTTTGAATTCTTGGGTTGAACATGTAGTTTCGGTGATCAAATTTGCTGAGGTTTGTGTTCGAACACGGGGGTATTTAGGGTACATATTCCAATCCTGGAGTTGGGCAATCAATTTGCTAATTTCCGATCCAGGTTGCCGCCTTCGCAGCTGGAGAAACAATTGTACAATCTCACTGCGCCTTTAGCAAAATTATATGTGATCCACGACAGATACCGAGCACCTGTTTTAGGGATCTTTGAGAGTCTTGTTGCAGCGTCTGGAACAATTCAATCCGAACCACCCTCATTACTAGGACATCTCGGTGCCGATTGCGCCAGTCATTTTACGGCTGTTCTCGGGACTCTAGATAGACCTTTTGACGATGAGCATCTGGAAGCACGTATATGGGGCTTTGTCTCTGCGGTTTTGAGCACTAGACAGCAAGGCTTGTCGATATTACTCCTCCGTGGTGAGACCTTATGGCAAGGTGGTCTGAATGGGCGTGACAAGGGGTCGAAAAAGTCATTAATCTCAGTCGCGTTGGACTCATTGTCAGAGATCGACAAGATATCCTCCACAAAATCACTGGCAATGCTAGAAGCCGTGGCTCTGGCTCAGAATTTCTGGAGTCTTGCTATGGATGATTTGGGAAAACACCCCAAGTTCCTTCCTGCAATTACTAGATTTGTGGAGGCACAAACAATTGAGTTCCTACCCGCTGACTCCAAGGAAATATTGACGGAAAAGGCGATTAGGGTAGCGGTGGCAGCTCACATTGCACAGCTTCTGGCTATCCACTTACATTCCCGGAGACTATCTTCACGTGATGGGACGTTCTTTAGACAGCTTATTCCCAAGCTGAAATACTATTTTGACCAGGCGGCCACCATCAGCGGATATAGAGCGTCATTACACGTAAATCTGCGCAAAAATTTCGAGGAGAAATGGCCTGGCTTGACACTGCTAAAGCTGAGAAAGACCACTCTTCAGCGGAGGAGCTACGGCGTCGACTACTTTTACGACATGAACCTCGCGGGAAAAGTCCTATCTTTTGATCCCTCCTGGGCCAGCAGAGCGGATGGATACGCCAATGAAGTAGAGCAGGCGAATCTAAATCTCTCGCTCGTTGATTCCCAAGTGGTAAGAGCCACCGCTAGTAGAAGAATAACAAAGTAGGACGTGCTCTGCCAAGTCCTAGGTACTAACGAAACTTAGGTCCTCCTGCGCGCGTGGAAACTTCTCTCAATGGAACTCTGCGACTTTGTCTCGACTAACAGAGAACTCGAGCAGCCCTTAGTCGACGTAGTAGAGAAGTGCCTGCAAGCAAACATAGAAACCGGCCTGCCCCCGCCAATCTTCAAGACGATAGTCTGCGAGCGCGCGGAATTCGCGTTTGTCATTCTCCGCCGCTTACAGCAGTCTATCCAAGGCGCCAACGGGCAATTCGATAGGATTTTGGAACTGGCCTGGAAAGCTGTGTACACCTCTGCCACCGAATTCCGGCAGGCGCTGGCCACCGCAGACGTGGGGTACTATAGGTCCTTGCTGAGGATAATCTATCTAGTCCTGCACGCGAACGCCAGCAAGCCGAACCAGACTACAGAAAGCGCATACATGGTCCTGGACATACTAAACCTGGTCGTGGCAAAGGGCTTCAAAGAGCTAGCCAGCGCAACGCACACCCACTCGGAAACGGCGAACCCGGAGGACATAGCGCTTGTGACAGCAATCCTGCAAGCCTCTCTAAAACTGCCCGGAATCTCAATAATCCACGATAGCCTCGCAACGCACATCGCGGAAAACGGGACAATCCGCGCAGCGACAACCCTCTACTCCTGGTCGGAGCGTCTCGCCACGGAAAACAGGACAACGGCGACACACGTGGCGAATGCCAACGCCAACGACCCAATATACGGCGAACTCAGCCTACTCTTCCTCCTAGAACTCTCCACAATACCCGTGCTGGCGAACCAACTCGCGACAGAGGGGATCCTGGACCAAATCCTGACTTCCTCTCTCACCGTACACATCGCCCGCCAGAGCGCGAACCCGGCCAGTTCACCGCGACTCCACGCCATCTGGACGCGCGCCCTACTCCCACTCACGCTGAACCTGCTCGTGCACATCGGATCGCGGATCGCGCGGGAAGTGCACGCCTTCCTGTCCTTCTTCGCCCCGCAGTTGCGCGCTACGATAACCGCTTGGAAGGCCCGTACCGTCGTCACGCTCGCGGCCGTCAACGAGGCGGTTAGCATTGCTATGGTGCTCGCTGTTCTCGGTCGGATGATGGGGCTGGCGGGTGGTGGGGCTTCCCTTGACGGATTTGATAAAGCGGCCTTGGTGGAGGAGGTCGAGTACTTGCTTTCTCACAGGAATTATTTGAAGAGTTTAGTGGCTGCCACGAATAAAGACGAGGAGGAGATGCTAAGGCGGGAGGAGGAGGCGGATGGGAATGAGAATGGGAATGGGAATGG
>QOVD01005461.1:0-11974 GCA_003521225.1 Tuber microsphaerosporum | reverse complement strand
CTCCTAGGCAACGAGGCCATCATAGGAGGGGAGAGGGAGAGGGTGGAGTTGACGATGATTTCTCATGGTGTTGAGATTTCAATCGCCGGAGGTGTAGAGGAGATCGTTCGTGACTAACTACCCTTCGGCCACGGCCCACTTATATAGGTGTTCCTCCCACAACCCTAACCCTGGTAACTCATACCCTTGGGTCACACGACCTCATGACTTATAACGAGTCATGTGCAAAATCCATCAGCTCACATCTAACAAGTCAACTGTGCAACATACCTAAACCAATCATAATCCAAATAACAAGTCATGTGCGCAACTCGCGTCAAATGAGTGAAACCCATGACTCATAATGTGAGTCATGTGCAAAAGTCATAAATCATATGACCAGAATCGTACATCATGTTAAAATATCATCCAATAACATTATAACGATGAGATCTCAAGTGCGAGTCATTTGAAAACAAATCACAAACCTATGACTCGTAACCATGAGTCTTATGAAACCATATTCCTCGCTTAGTCAGGTTGGTGACATTAGCTCCCATTTCCCCTAGCATCGGTCCCTTGATGCTTAATCCTCGAATTGGAGGAACCTTTCTCCCATACGTTTGATATGCCTTTTCAAACGTCTGTTGCTGCTTTTCTCATTCTTCCACGCCGACTTCATCATACTCAACATTTTGCGCCCCACCTCGAGTGACCCCAACTGGTCTGCAATTGTTTTTTGTTGGTTGCTGATCGTTTCATCTTGTATTCTTTTCATGTCCTCCAGGTGTGCGTTTCATTGCATGAGGCCTTCGATTTGCCTGTGTAGGCTGTCGGTGTCCAGAGCAGTACCTTCTCTTTCCCTTCTCTCTTCCTCTTCTCTCTCGCCCTTCTCCCTCTCAAGCCGGGTCCTCACGGCTTCTCTTCTATTCCTCGTCCATTGATCCTTCCTGCTCAACGGCTCTTGAGCTCCCCCTGGCCTGTGATAATATCCTACTTCGATTTTGGCGTTCTTATGGAAGATGCAATTGTCGTTAAAACTCAAGTTCCAAGAGTAGATCTCCGGATGCGACCTTGGCTTTGGTCTCATCGGAGGAGGAGGAGGAGGAGGAGTTGGTGCCAATTCATACGGCGTTGAGTATGGTGTCGTCAAGTTGACACTATGTCTTCGGGGTGTTTGAGGGAACCAGTTCCCTGTCTTCTCACGGATGTGCACTTGACATTGGTGGTCATAACAGCCCGTCCACGATAGGCTGAGATGATTGTTTCATTCCATGTTCCGCTTTGCCTCGAGCTGCCCTGCATCCAACTCCGACTCAGGTGGCCCCAAGTATGGTGGGCTAGTAGGCGAGAATGGGCCAAAGCTGCGATTGCCATAATCACCACATCCTTCTTCCGCCTTGAGTGGTGCAGCCATTGGTTGCGAGGACTCCGCTTCCACCCATTCTTGGTTTGTCTGAGTAGCGGGATTGGAATTGTTGAACTGCGAGCTCGGCATTGTTGTAGTTGTCTGCAGGGTACCAGGTTTTATCGTGTTCTGATGAATATCCCGTCCATTGAGCTCGATATTGCAAGTGGTTTTGATGTACTCGAGAGTCGATGATATCTTCGAGTTAGTATTCGTTTTCTCCGGCTATCTCAATACGATCAGGGGGATTTTGGATTTGTGAAGGGAATCTGTTTTCTTCGCATGGTTCGAGAAGTGAGATGTGGAATGTGTCATGTATCTTCATCGTGGATGGTAGAGCCAGCTTATAAGCGCTGTTGCCAAGCTTTGCCACTATCTCGAATGGTCCGATTTTCTTGTAGTCCAATTTTTTCGATGGTCTCGTGATCTTGATACTGCGTAGCAACAACCAGACTTTGTCTCCTGATTTGAGATTAGGATTGGGTTTTCGGTTTTGATCATAATATTCATTATGTCGTAATTGTGCTGCCACCATCTCGCTTCGTAATGTGTCGTGTAATTCCCTCATATCCTCCGTTGATATTTTCTTCGCTTTCATCAGATGACCAATTGTTTCGTATTCTGGGTTTATTTTGTAGTTTGCATAAAATGGTGTTATTTTGATCGTTTCTTGATATCCATTGTTGTATGCAAACTCCGATAGCGATAATGGCTCATACCAATCGTCCTTTTGATAATTGATATATGCTCGCAGGTATTGTTCCAATGTGGCGTTGGTCTGTTCTGTCTGCCCATCCGTTTGCGGATGAAATGCCATGCTGAGTTGTCTTTTGATTCCCATCTTCATTGTGGTGTGTCTCCATAAGTCTGATGTGAAAAGTGTGCCTCGATCCGGGATGATATCTTGCTGGATTCCGTGTAATCGAACTATCTCTGGCAGAAATGAGATTTGCAAACTGCCGCGTGTCTAGATTCTTCCGACATGCTCTAAAGTGACTCATTTTGGTCAGGCGGTCGATCACTACCAAATTGGTGTCATAATCATTCGATATCGGCAGATCTGTAATGAAATCCATTGCTATAAACTTCCATGGTCGATCAGGTGCCCCGTTTGGTTGTAGTAATCCGTAGCGTAGTGTGTGCATGTCGGACCACTTTTGTCCGTTGACATGTGTCGCAATTTTTGACATATTGTTTGATCATTTCCCTCATGTTTGGCCAATAATATTTTCGGCATACGAGTTCTGTTGTTTTTGCCGTGCCTCGGTGTCCTGCTTGTGGGACATCTTGATGGTTGTAGAGAAGGGGGGTCCTGAGCCCTTCGTTGTCTGGTATCCATATTTTTCCTTGGTACCATAGGTATTCGTCCTTCCATTGGAATAGCCCAAGTGCTACCCTTTTGATTTCTTTTTCTCCTTTGTCCAACGCATTTTTGATTTGTTGTATGTATTCGTCCTCCTTGCTTGCTTGTTGTACTTTTTTCTTCGTCCATGTCCTGGAATTCCACTAGTTCCAATTCGTTGATATCTTTCCAATACTGTTCCTTCATAAGTAGTATTTGCTGGGTGTTGATGAGCCTTGGGTCTCCTGCCCTCTGTAGGTCTCCCGCCCTTCTGGGAAGTGCTTCCGCTTTCCTATTTTCTTTTCCTGATTGGTAGTTTATCTTGAAGTCGAACTGACGTATTCGCATTTCCCATCGTTTTTCTCGATAGCTGAGGTTTTTTGATGTCATGAAGGTAACCAAGTTTTTATGGTCCGTCATAACTCGTACTGTGTGTCGACATCCTTTGACGTATCTTCTCCATTCTTCCAGGGCTTGTATGACTGTTAATACTTCCTTGTCGTGGACATCATAATTGATTTCAGCGTCCTTGATCTTCTTTGATCGAAATGCGACCAGTCCCCATCAGCCCTCTGGTCCTTGTTGTGATAATATCCCTGGACAGACATATTTCGATGCGTCTGTCTCGATCATTGTGTGTCTGTCGGGGTCGTAATGGACCAGGACCGGTGACGTAGTAAGTTTCCTTTGTAGTTCTTCGAATGCTGCTAGTTCGACATCTCCCAATTCCCATTTGACAGCTTTTTCTGTAAGCCGGTAGAGGGGTTTGCTCGTTCTGCTGAATCCTTCTATGAAACGTCGATAGAAGTTGCACAATCCCAGGAAGCACTGAACTTCCTTCATTTTTGTGGACGCTGTCCATTCCCATATGGCTCTAGTCTTGAAGGGGTCTGTCTTTATACCATCCTCATTGATGATGAATCCTAAGTATTCCACTACTGTTTTGTCGAATTTGCATTTTGAAGGCTTAACCTTCATTCCCGATTCATATATGTCTGCCAAGATATTGGCGACATCCTTCCGGTGTTGTTCCAAGGTATCAGAGTATATTAGGACATCGTCCAGATAGACTATACGGCAGATATCAATATATCTTTTAACTGTATTGTTGATCCACCTTTGGAACGCCGCTAGTGCATTGGTTAGCCCAAAGGGTACAACCAAGTATTCGTAAGTTCCTAGTTTTCTTGAAAAAGTCGTTTTCCATTCGTCTCCTTCCTTAATCCTGACATTGTGGTATGCGTCCTTGATATCGAGTTTGGTAAAGTATTTGGCAGTGTTGAGCCGATCCAATGCCGGGCTGATGAGTGGCAGTGGATACCGATCTTTTTTGGTGACTTCGTTAAGTCCTCGATAATCCACGCAGAGCCGAAGTTTTCTGTCCTGCTTCTTGACGAATAGTATGGGTGAAGCCAAGTCTGTCCATCCTGCTCGTATCCATCCTCTTCCTAGTTTCTGATTGATATATCCATGTAACTCGTCTAGCTTGTCCGCACATAACGGATATATTTTCTTCGTGGGTACTTTTTCTCCGTCCTTCAGGTTGATTTCCAGGTCGACTCCTGGTCGGTATGGCGGTAGTCTGGTTTTTTCTTCTTTTTCAAAGACGTCCATCAGGTAATGGTATTCCTTCGGAACTATTTCTTCAAGTTCCTTTGTCTGCGATTGCTTTTTTATTCCTGATAGCCAATTCCGTGCTGATGTTGACTGCTTCCAGTCTCATCTCGTTTTCGATCCAGCATCTTTTGATAATCCGGGTAGTTGCTCCTTTCCGATAGAAGTTGCCGAATGCTTTAGCTGAGATTTAGCTTATCTCTATCCTTGGTTTTGACACACTAGCTCTCTGGCTAGTATTTTCCTTGGTTTCAATATTACCCAATCTGTGGTCGCTTCTCGCTGTTTCGTCCCGTGAGGCTACTACGTATAGCTCTCCGTCGTTGATTTTTTCGATAATCAACTGTGCGATTCGGTCTCCTTTTCGTACTGTGTACTCGGTTGTTCCTGGGTTGACTATTACTACCTTCACTTCACTCGTGTAATCGGCATCTATAACTCCCGCATTCGTGCTGAGTCTGTGCTTGACTGCAAGACCGCTGGGTGGAGCAATTCATACATAAGTGTCGTGAGGTAGACCAATGGCTATTCCTGTTCCGATCGTTACCTGCACTTGGGCTGGTATGCTGATATTCTCAATTGGGTACAGGTCGCTTCCTGCTGCCTTAACCGATCCCTTCATTGGCATTCTCGCTTCGTTGGTCAATCGTTTGACCTTGACACGCTTGTCAATGCTGGCCTGGACTTCAGATAACTTGGTGATCAAGTTTTCTTCCAGGGCTTCTGCTTCCGGTACAGCATATGCAACAGGTAGATTGTTCGACCACCATGTTGTACATTGTTCGCTGTTGAAAGTAATCTTCTTATCGTTCCAATCGATAGTCGGATTATGCGTTAGTAACGATGGCATTCTCAAGATGACCTCATTGTTTTGCAAATTCGCCACTTGGAGAGTTGCTAATTCCCTATGGCTATTGATGTCCATTGGTACTTTGACAACATGGGTGACAGGTCCCATGCTGCTTGGCTTCCCATCTGCTAGGAAAATTTCTCTCGGATTCTGAGCTGGCGTTGTCGGGATCTGGTGCTTCTCACATATTCCCTTGTCGATAAATGTTCTTTTGCTCCCGAGTCGATCATTGCGTTGATCATAACTATTTCCTTTTTTCCATGAAGTGTGACTTTCACCATCATGTGATCGTTTTCGTTTTCGAGTGTTTCCGTATAGTTGAGTACCATGTAGTAGTTTGCCAAAATAATTGGTTTCCGTTCAGGTCTGTCCCTCAGACCATCTCTTACTCGAGACTTTCTTCGTTTCCCGACTGTTCGGGTTCTCGTTCCACTTCCATTTCCCTAATCTTTGGCTTGACTGCCCATAGTGCGCGTCTTTGTGATTGTCTATTCCTTTGTTGACTAGTATAGTCCCTTCCGTCCCTTGCATTGTTCCAATCTTTTGCCCCAAGGTTTGGTTTTCCACATTTGTGTCATAGCTGCTCTCTAATCCTTCTTTTGAATTCGTTATTTGACAACCTCCAGTTGGGTTGTCTTCGAGTTGCTTCGAGGTCCATCCGGTCTCCTCTTTGGTCGTTGGTGGATGGCCTGAATGTGCCATCCTGGTTTCTTGGTACCTCGACAGCTCGGTTTGATGTATGTTTCTGCTTTATGCTGTTGAAGAAATTGATACGATTTTCCTTCCAGATAGCCCACTTTGCGAGGTCTTCGAAGTCGTCTGTTTTGTAGTTGTCTTGTCCCCACGCGTCTTGTAGGGTACGGTTGATTCCTTTGAGAAATCTTCCTTGCATTGATTGGTCGTTGTAGTCAGCTTCGTCTGCTGTTAACCGGAATTCGTTCCTGTAGTCGGTTATGTTTCATTTCCCTTGAACCTTGGCTTCGATCTTGGTTCTTGCTGCATTCTGTGCGTCGACGTCGGCAAACCGCCTTCAGAGAGAGTGGGTAAATCGGCCCCTGGTTTTCCAGTTTGCTGTTTTCCTTCCTTCTGCGTATGGTGTGATTCATTTTGCTGCTGCTCCCCTTAATAGTGACTTTGGGTATGTCACTTTTTCAGTGTCCTTGGTAATGCCCGTCACCTCATAGTACAAGTTGCATTGTACTATGAATGTCAGTAGTGTCTCTCGTTCTCCTTTGAATTCGGGTGGTGGCTTCACTTTCACTCTCAAGGTTCTTCCGTCACCTTGTGCCAATTGGATGATTTGTCAAAGTTGTTCTTCCATGAATCCTGCCAATTGGATAGCTGCTGTAGAGCCGCCCGCTGGGGGGTTGCTCGGCCCCCTTGGTGGAGCAGGTGCTGATGTTGACATTATGTTTCTCCTTGTAATGGTCGGTGATGCTGTCCGTTCGGATACTTCTGGAGATCCTGGTTCCGGTGATACGGGGCTTCCAGCCCTTGATGTTCCAACTGATTGTTGAAGTGCTTCTCCGAAAGTATGTGTGTCCAATACTGCTTCTGCTAGTGGGTTTTTGTGTTGTTCTGACGTCTTCTCTATTTGTTATGTGCTGCGATGAGACGCAACCAAAGGTAACGATTCTTCCTTCCGGGCGAAACTTGCAGCTAGTAACAACTCCGAGATTCTCGTACACTACTTTGATAGCTGAACACACTTGCTCCTATCTTGTAGTCCAGAACTCGTTAATAGACACTCCTCTGTATTCGCCAGGAATCGTGATAGTAGAGATAACTTGAATTGATAGTATAAGAACATACTTAGATGGTTGCGTGAGGAAATAACTACCCTTCGGCCACGGCCCCCTTATATAGACGTTCCTCCCACAGCCCTAACCCTGGTAACTCATACCCTTGGATCACACGACCTCATGACTTATAATGAGTCATGTGCAAAATCCATCAGCTGACTTCTAACAAGTCAACTGCGCAACATACCTAAACCAATCATAATCCAAATAACAAGTCATCTGCTCAACTCGGGTCACATGAGTGAAACCCCTGACTCATAAAGTGAGTCATGTGCAAAAGTCATAAATCATATGACCACAATGGTGCATCATGTGAAAACATCATCCAATAACATTATAACGATAACATCGCAAGTACGAGTCTTGTGAATACAAATCACAAACCTATGACTCGTAACCATGAGTCATCTGAAACCATATTCCACGCTTAGTCAGGTTTGTAACACTTGTATATTATCATACGCGAATGCACACTTCCCGCAGCTGATATCATTTCTATCACAGTAATCATTTCTCTCTTTCCTATTCGTGTTTTTCGTGTATTTTTTTATTTCTTACTTGCAGATAACGTTAACCTTTATACTAAGGCCTATCATAAAACCTTTCTCATACACATTATACATATTGTCTGGCAAAATACTATGGGCTATAATGGTAAAGTGTAGCTAATTCTAAGTATTAATTTTAAAGTTTACTAGAGCTGTATTTCATAGTTTATTGCTTGACATACTTTGGTAAAGAAGTCCCGCAATACAAGATGACTGTTGACATAAGAACACTGCTTATCAAGTCTAGTACCAAATTTAGCTGACAAAGAAGGATTCCAGTCACGTAACTGAGTTATCCTGTACTTTCCCAGCCCAGTCTTTCCCTTTCTATAGCTTCTTATGAACCCAGCAGCACTTTGCATCACATACTTAATTTTTGATGGCCATCCATAGTTATCCACCCTTCTAATCCGTGCCACAATTGCCTTCCCTTCTGCATTCGTTAACTGCTGCAAGTCCTCCTAACTTAGAACACGATTTGCAGTACCCCACTTTCTAATTGACAAAGTTTCATATTGCAAGCCGTATCTCTCTGCAACATTCTTAAGACTTCCAATTGTTCCCATCTGCAAGTCTTCTAATGCCAAATCGAATCGGATTTCCCTGAAAGCATCAACTCGTCGTTCTACTCAACCCATTTTGAAAATCTTCGTGTGGCTTGAAATAATAGTTGTTATGAGCAGCTACTATCAAGCATGGTAAACCTGGGTATCTTGAGTAGGCGGTTTCCCGGCAATCGCCGTTTTCACGGTGAAATATGTTAGAACTCACAATCAGAAATCAAAAAAAGAATGAAGAAAGATTGGCAAGTTTTGAGAGAATCAAGAGAGATACAGAACGAAGAGTAATTCAACTACTAAAAAAGAAGCTACTTAAGGTATGGCAACTAGTGCAGAATGCTATAAACCAAACTTGCTTATACTTACTTGACCTGTAAAAGAAAACCTGAAATCACAACTTTGTCGCAGTGATGGTTCTATTAGGCCAAAACTTCCTGCGCGATTGTACAACATGCAACTCTACTTCTCAAATGAGGAGAAGCAATATCAGAGACGAATATCAAGCTAACTTGAAAGAAAAAACGACCTGAGATGGTCGCTGACTATGATAAATATAGAACCACAGTGGTCAATTAAATCAAAGTTAAGAGAGTTAGTTACTGTATAGTCGGATGCAACCAGTACTAAAGGTCTCAGAGCTTTCTCCACTGATAGCAAGCAATCAAGCCAGGAAGTCAGTTTGCCAAAGATTGGAACATTTTCATACTCTCCACCAAAGCTCAGAATACCCTTCTCTATAGCACTGCCCGAATATCCTCAGACATGCAAAGAACGACATTAAACTGCAAGAGATTAGAGTAGTAGAACAGGAACTACTTCACTTGTGGTCAATATAGAAAGAGACCAAAGTCCTATTCCATGTAGATAACCGAGCAGTCCTTTATTCCTGAGAAAACAAAACAATTAGGGAATTATCACTGGAGCTACACTGATAATGCATGATGTTGGCTGCCAAATTTGACATAGATCTCGAAGCCAAATAGATCCCCACAAAAGAGAATGGACGAGTAGATATTCTCTCCCAGTTTGACAATGACCAAATTGCTAACATTGTCAAAGAGCTGACATACCCTAGGCCAACTTGCAGCCACCAGAGTTATGGGTTTCTAACATGCAACAATCAGGACTCTTACTAATAGCAGTATACTACCTGTGTCAAGGTCTTGCACAAACAACAAGACAAAATTATGATATACTATAATTATGCTTTTGAATATTTTCTATCATTGAAGGACACCATCATGATAGTGGAGGCTGTTTTCCTCCCAGGGTGAAATTGACTAATGGAGTAGCTCTGCTTACTTACCAGATAGGATGGGACAAGGCTTACGTGAACAGGAATATGATTGGAACTTTTCTGTACTCAAGAGAGCACAACTCTGGTTTCATATCTATTACCGACATTCAAAAATGCTGAATACGACCGATAAAACTTTTCTTAATCATACTAATGATATTCTGATATCCGTTACTACTGCATGCATCTATTCTGCTCTGAAAGCTTGAAGTTGAGATTATTTGTTCCACCTGCTAATACCACAGTTCTGATGGTACAAAGTTAGTATTAACTTTTTTCATCTTCCAAATCTGCCATTCTAAAGCCTCTGGTGCTAACCGGCAAAATTTAGATGTTTTTCTTGGACTAAGTGCTACCTAGTAAGGACAACTATCACAAGTGGAAAAGAAACTCATTCATGATATAAAAAAACAAATTAGGAAAATGCTACGGAAGAGTAGGTATATTCAGCACCAGGAGTCTTGCACACTACTGGAGAACAAAGAAGTTGTAGGATATCTGGATGTGGAGGTTGTAGGAGATAAGGAAAGGAAGGTGGAGAGAGATAATTGAGATCCAGAAGTGGGAGAAGCAGTTGGGGCTCCAGAAGAGGGATTTGGTGAAGTTGAGTAATTTCCTATTTTGGACGAAAATATACTATTTAAATAAAATAACAAATTAAATAAAGTATTTATTTAGTATGAATATACTACTTAGAGTGAGACTTCAACCTAGTTTGTAAAATGAAAGTTTCAGAGAATGTATAGTAGTATCAAGCAAAGGGCCTCCAGAGCTATACAGATAGTAAAAGTAGAACAGATATGTAAAAGAATTCGCAAGTGCAATGGGATTGCGCACAAAGGCATATGAAACCTGAATAAAGTTATTAAAAGGCCAAGAGTCAAGCATTCTTAGCACAGAGTAGGAAGGTGCAGGAGTGGACAACAACAGACATCATTAGCTCATAGACGCTGAACTGCATGAAAAAGGAGGAATATCATTCACTTAGGCATTTCTTACGCAAAGCAAATATTAGGATTGAATTAGATTAAATAGTGAGAGTGAGAAAGAAAGGGAGAAATAGGCTAGAGAAAAGAAAAGCAGGAGAACGACAGGACACAGTAAATTTGAGCTGTTGAGAGGAGCAAAGGGTTGGTGAATAGGAGATTTAGAGCAGGGAATTTGGAATGAAGAAAGGCAAAGGTGTGTTTGAGCTGTTGGAAAGTATGATTGAGCAGTGGGGCAGAAATCCATAACTGAACAATTCATGGTATAAGAGGTAAGGCTTGGTAAAAGTATAGAAGAAGAGTAAAATTTTGAATAAGCGGTGGAACAGTGGGTTTGAGCTGTTTGAAAGGATGATTGAGCTGTTGGGAAAAATCCATAATGGAACAATAGCAGGGATGAGAGGTTAAGACCAGATCAATTACAGAGAAACAGTCAAAGGTGAATTGGATTGTGCAAAGGCTCAAATGGGATGAAGAGCATCCAGATGCCTTTGTATGACAATAAACTTATGAGAGACAAAATGAACTCATAACCTCAGATATTATCCAGAGATATAAGGCATGAACGAGAGACATGACAACTTGAGTTTTATACTTTGGGTACTTCTTCCTTACAAGCCTTATGAGTTATAGAGGGAAAATGTTAACTTTTGCTGAAGAAATTCACAGGGCGCTCCAGATACAGGGTATCATTTTTGCTAAGGAACACAGAGAGTCTAATCCAAGACTAGAATCATGAGATAAGGTATGGTTAATTAGCAAGAAATTTGAATCATTAGACTCTCAAAGAAAAACAACTTACTACAAGAAATTATGACCTTATACAATAAATAAAAAATAGTGGCCAATTTCGATAAATTGGACATTTGCTCATCAACTGGATAATCATGTTTAGTATTGAATATCCACAAACTCCAGTTTTATTCAAACAATCTTCTACTCTTACTGATAAATGAACTACAACCTCTTGTTAGTATTCAATTAAGATTAAAAATAGATGGATAGTTTGAGAAATAGACAGTTTAGACCTTGAATAAAACATGTGAGTATAAAGGATTTCTGATTGTAAGAGGTTGTTAGGAATAAAGAGGTAGGGATCTTCTATGCTAGAATTAACAGCTTGAAGATGGCTTGAAACTCGGATAAGCTTGTGAAAGAGATAGAGTATGAAAGTAAGAGAGCTTATTTCATATTTTATGACTTCTGATAGAAGATTTTGTCTTTGAATATCAACCACTTATAAAACATTGATGTTTGTTGAAGTTCTTCCAGCAACGGTCGCATTCCTCGGTTACGACGGTTCATGGTATTGCACTGCCTCCTTAAACGACTTTCAGCCTTGGTACGATGTAATTGCTTTCCGGTCTCTTTCATGTTATGATTGACCCTGGTTCTAATAGGGTGATGGCCGGCCCCTTTCTGTGATCGTTAGTGTAGTGTTTACTCTATGTCTCGGTTGGGTTTTCCTTCTCATGGGTTGCTCTTGTTTGTCTTTCCTTTCACTTGTATTGGTTAGACGTTTCATTCCTTGCTTCGCTGCGTGGGCAGTGTTCTTTTTGTCAGGGGGTAGGAGTTTATGGCAAGTGGT
>QOVD01005449.1:0-16361 GCA_003521225.1 Tuber microsphaerosporum | reverse complement strand
AAAAAAAAAAAAAAAAAAAAATGCCAATGCGTAGTTAGTTCCTCACGCAACTATTTAAGTACTTTCTTATACTATCAATTTACATTATCTTTATAATCACGATTCCTGGCGAATAAGAGAAGTGTCTCTTAGTACGTTCTCGACTACACCATAGGAACAAAAGTGTTCTGCTATCAGAAGTAGTGCACGCGAGTAAAGAAGTGTTAACTGCTGCAAGTATCGCCCGGAGGGAAGAATTGTTACATGCAACCACGATCATTACCGGTGAGTGTACAGTTCACCGGAATCCTGTAGTCCTGCCAGAGTCTCAAAGACTCATAACTCACCCCTACAAAGCCTGCTGCCTACCACCGGTATACATGACCATTCCTTTCTGGAATTCAAACAGATAAGTTCCAACCAAAGAAACTCAACATATAGCAAGCTGCCGGTATCCTAATCAATACTGGAGGTGAAATAAAACCAAATATAAATCAAACTAATCTAAACAAAGGTTATCTATCGCTGCAGTATGTGTCATGCTGCCGGAACATGTACACATGTTACAACTATGGCTGAGCTATCTGATATCTCGGAAGGTTTATTCTGCCGGAGAGGGTGTCTAGGATAATCCTGAGCTGAGCAGGATGCTTGTGAGAGGTCAGGGTAGTGATGGGGTGTTACTTGGCTCTATATCTATATCTACTACGTATAAGGGAAGAACACCCTACCCTGAGAACAATCTATCCTCGAGAAGAACTTGAATTGAGTAAAGCTTTCAGGCTTAACGATAATAGGTTTTACCGTTTGATTCTTTTGTTTAAACTTTATGTTTATCTTTATTCTACATTGAGACTTTGGTGCGGTCGCAACCTTAGGATCAATCGTCCTAGAGGGTGCCCCCGTTACAATAGCAGCCTAAATATTCATTTCATAGTTGAGCAATTACACTAGTCATGTTCCACCGTTGTGGTAAGTTAACTATGGTCTATTCAGAGTTAATGTAGTCTATACTTCATGATTAGAATTCCTCTTTTTCCCAATAACTTTGCTACGGGTGTTCTGTAATGTCATTTACGGGGAACCCGATCAGCACCGGGATCCCGATCACCCATAACAACTACTTAAAAATCAAACCTTCTTTTGATTATATCAATGAATAATATAGATAATACTTTGAAAACTGAACTACAACTACTTTGAGGCATAGAGAGTCTGAAAATCTAGTTTTTATTTCCTGGTGATAAATTGCAATCCTGGTATAGTGTTTTTAAGATTGCCTATTTCACAAAAGAGTTGCACTCCTTCCCATAGAGAAATGGAGTCAAAACCCTCCAAGAAGGAAATTCTAAAATCTATAGAAGGAATAGTATAAGTCTCATATATTCAGAGTAACCTGGTTTTAATTTACCCTATATGCATTTTTTAAAGCAATAGTGTTCAAAAGAAAGATGGAGAACTACATATAAATTACATTCAAATTGTGTCAATTTTACCATATAATATCTACATTCATAGTTGGCCAATAAACTCAATTCCTTGAAATACCCCCTGCTATGATATCTTAAGTAAGTATAGAAAGTTTGAGGTTAGACTAACATGTCTCTCATGTCTCTTACACTATATACTATAAAGAGTTATATGATACAACTAGGAAGCTATACTCTGATTGTTAAATAATTTAAATGGAATATTTAAACCAACTATAAGCCTGTCTATGATGTGATGAGTATATGGAGCCTAGAATAGATAGTATATATCCTAATTAGGAAAACATATCTAGTTATGGTAAATGGTAGAAGGTGGATTATTTATATTGAACTAAATATAATTAACAGGTAATCAATTGAGAAAATAGTATTTGTCCAAGTTCCAAAAAGTACAGTTTGACTTCAAAGCCCCTTTAGGATAATCTGATAGGTGAATGTTGGTTCAAATAATTGATAATTGCAATTTGAATGCAGTAAAGCAATTTATCAATAGACCCCACTACTTCGATAATAACCAAAGCATAAATTATGCAAACCTTTTTTATTTAGCTTATGACTTTCTATACCTACTTAAGGTATCATAGTAAAGGGTATTTCAAGGAATTGAGTTTATTGGCCAACTATGAATGTAGATATTATATAGTAAAATTGACACAATTTGTATGTAATTTATATGTAGTTCTCCATCTCTCTTTTGACCACTATTGCTTTGAAAAATGCTTATAGGGTAAATTAAAACCAGGTTACTCTGAATATATGAGACTTATACTATCCTTCTATCCATTTCAGAATTTCCTTCTAGGAGGGTTTTCACTCCATTTATCCATTGGAAGGAGTGCAACTCTTTTCTGAAATTGGTAATCTTAAAACCTCTATACCAGGATTGCAATTTCTCACCAGGAAATAAAAACTTGATTTTCAGATTCTCTATGCCTCAAAGTACTTGTACCTCAGTTTTCAAAGTATTATCTCTATTATTCATTGATATAATCAAATGAAGATTTGATTTTTTAGTGGTTGCTATGGGTGATCGGGATTCCAGTCCTGATCCATTTCCCCGTAAATCACGTTAAGCTCAAGTATGGAGTTTTCGGCCACTCGTAGTTTTCGGCCACCTTGGCACCACCACAAAAGATAAAAACTTTTTAAATTTACAATTCCCATTCAAACATACATTCCTCCATTTGTCTTCTTTGAGGCAGGAAAGATGTTCTGGATGCCTCCGCTTCAGCCAAGGGTTCTTTTGCCTTAGTGTTTGCCTTTTTCTCTGCAGCCTTTGCCTTCTGTGCCTCCTCTCCTACCCTGGCCCTCTCAGCCTCCTCCAGGGACTTTTTAATTACTTCTACATTAGCAAAGACTGTGTTAGGATCTAGAGCCACCTTCTTCTTCTTCCTCTTGCTTTGTAATTCCTCAACCTGTAGTTGAAGTCGTCGGTTGGCTGCCAGTAGCTTCGCCTGCTTAGCAGTCATTTCCCCTAGCGCTTTTCCTGCCTTATGCAGAACCGTTCTCTGATCACCAGTTAATGGCCCCAGGTGCTTTGCTGACTCGTAAATATCCCTAGGGCGCTTGGGAGTTTGGAGAACATAGCCTTCATCCATAGTTCTCTTGTGCTTCAGTGTGCCGGGGGTTGCGGTGTCTTGTGGGGTTTGCTCTTCCACAGCCGGCAGAGAGGGGCGGATTTGGTGAAGCTGAGAGGAGTTCAGCGTTTTGCCCCCGTACATATGATAGGTATCAAGCAGAAGAAGCCATAAGTCATAAGTCATCCACCTCGTCTTACTAACGCTAGTCAACCACCAGTGTTCGCAACGGTCTGGGGGCCCTGGCGGCCCCGCAGGGCGACTGCCAAGAAGACTGGACCGGACCGGACGACGATTTTCACTCGGTCCCGTCCTGGGACGTTTCAGGACTGCAGGTTTTACCTAAGACCAGGGGCCCAACAAGGTGAGACACTATTGTGTCATCCTAATACAAGGACGACAGGGGACGGTGGTGGACTGCAGATCCCCTGCTAAGGACGGTCGGGATTGGTGGGGATCTGCGGGGATCCGTACGGACCTGTGGGGATCTGTGGGGATTTGGTTTTGTCACTCGTATGTATTTCTTTAGAGTTCGTTTAGTTTCGGAAGGGTTCAGTTATTCTTAGTTAGAATGGGGGATATATCATCTCACCGCTCCATAGCTAGAGTCTAGAGAGGGCGTAGCGGCCCTGATTACCGCTCCTCCATCTTTCGTCTTTCCTCTTAGAGCCATTGCACTTTAGTTCTTTCCCCCATTTGTGCTTTCTCTATGTTCTACCAAGGCTAAGGTGCAGAAGGCGTGAGGGTTAGTGGAAGGAGGATAATGGTTTTCAGGCTTCTGTGATTTCATTGATTTTGTAATTGTTTTTCAGGGAATGGGGAATACCGCCTTCATCTGACAGAATTGTACTATCCTAATACGAAGACCATAGGCGATGGTGGTAGACTACAGATTCACTGTTAAGGACGGTGGGGATGAGTGAGGATCTGTCGGGACCGGCAGTAATCTGTGGGGATCAATCAGGGCCTGCAGGGATCTGCGGGGATCTGTCGGGACCTACGGGGATCTGTGGGGATCTGTGGGGATCTATGGGGATCTATGCGGCCTCACATTCTGAGACATTCTGAACCTCGTTGTGGGGCCCGCCGTCTTCCCCGTCCTACGGCCATTAGCCCCGGGCAAAATCCTCTCCAGGACTGGACGGACTACGATTGGTAGTCCGTCCTCGTCCTACCCTCAGGACGGACGGACTGCCCCGTTGCGAACACTGTCCACCACCTCTGCACCCCCTTTTTCTTCCACTGCCTCGGTCCAGCCCTGGACCCATGCCTCCACTCCTTCTCAATGAACCATCGATCCGCGAAGCATATACCAATTGTGGTAGGGTCTGGAATTCTCAAAAAGGAGTCGATAGCATCACCCAAAGTAACCAGAGTGGGCTCTCGAGATCTAACGACTGCCATGACCATACAGCAAGCTTTGACAAGATTGCAGCAGATAACGGCTATCATGATCCCTAGCGAGAACTGCACTTTGCACTTCTCCGCTACCCTCTCACTCCTGCATTTACTTACCTCTGCCTCTTCCGGTGCTCTGAGCCCTACTAGCCATGGAAGCCCACTCGCCACCCTTGAGGTTATCTCATTGGGATTGCACTTGAATGAGTGATGCTGCCGGTTCAAAGGGCACATCCAATCACCTGGCGAGTTCGACCTGGAGCCAATAGGAAGAATATTCAGGATGGTCTTGTTGTGCTTGACGTTAGAAGTATAGTTTGTGATCACGAATAGGTTTCTATGGCTTGACATGAAGTCAGTGTTGTAGAGGCTTGTGCACTGAGAAGGCGTAAGGTCCTCATAGCTTTGAGCGCTAGTATTGTGTCCCTCTAGCATACTGATAAAGAGTTGGATATCATGTGAATCTGTCTAGTACCCGACGTCCCCGTATCCCTTCCCAGTTGTGGCGTTGTGTACTTCATCCTGCAACCAGGGGAATGGGAACACCCCCATGCTCCTGTCGACTGCCAGTTCAAAATGGTTGCTAGTTACAAAGACTACACGGAACTCATTCGCTGCTAACGAAGTATACACTGCGGAATTGTACCTGAAGCCTTCTAATTAGCTAGGACCTGAGTTGGCATGGTAAAATAAGCATACAGCAAATGCAACGGAACGCTCGTGACCCCAATTGCGATCCACAAAAACGCCCTCTCTGCCTTAATCCTGAATAAATTCCTAATACTAGGAACTCCGATATCCATCCACCGTCTCCTCGCATGCGCAGCATCGATCTCGCTGCGTGTCGGTGCTGCAAGGCACTGCTGGGTATAATTGCTTCCGGACAACAGCAGTGTCGAAAGGCTATTTATCACCAAATGTAACCACAGTCCGATCATCCTGCTCTTCTCACAACTGCCCGAATACAGCGTTCCAATTCCTCTCTCCATCTTGTACTCCGGATTCGTAGCGACATAGATTGTTAAGCTAATATTTATTAGCAGCAGTGTTCCCAAGCGTCCAGTCCGTCCGTCTTTCGCCTAGGACGGGACGGACGCCACGTTTGAGACCTTTGCCCGGGACGGACGCCTAGTTGCAGTCCGTCCTGACCTATGCCCGGGACGGACGGCCGGGCCCTCTAGGTGTCTTAGTTTATGTTTCATTTTCGAATTTCATGAGCATTGGGTCAGTGTTATTAAGAAGTGAAACATTTTTATTCTAATGCAGAGAAGCTCAGGCTCTACTATCATGTGTCAAATTTCGCTGGAAGGTAAGGTAGAAGGTTTAGAGAGTACAAGATCTGAGTGAATGAGACCAAGGGAGGCGGACTCTGCTTTATCGCTAGGATTTCTCAAAATAGTTAATCTTCGTCTCTCAGGTCTATATCTATTCACCCAGGCAGACGTGTGGAGCGACCACGAAGCCTATAGGCAATGGGTTAGGCGATATGGATGACGACAGGGCCGAGACGGTAGCGATGGGGGTATGCGGGGAGCAGCCAGGGCCCACAAGAGACGCTCGTCCTTACTCAGGGCGGTAGGTACGCACAGGTGACGGTAGGTACCTACCGGAAGTTATCATTTCCAAAAAGACTGCAGGGCCCGGCCGTCAACCTACAGGACTGCGGTGTTTACAAAAGACGGACGCCGTGCCCGGCCGTCCTTACCCGCACTGCCCGGGACGGACGGGGCTATAGGACGCCAGGGCCCTGGCGTCCGGACGGGACGGTTGGGAACACTGATTAGCAGAACAACCACGACGGAAGCGGAACAGGCTACGACGCCAGTGTGCCAACCGGTGTACCAAACCGGCTTCCATACTGATGAGAAGGAATTCAGCTGTGCTTGTGTGAATTCGGAATCTAGAGTTAATGATTCTATTGAAGATAATTTGCTCCCTCCTCCTCTTTTACAGTTATTGTCACCTAGTAACACAGCAGTCCATTTCGGTAACTTCATTCTGAGATTCAGCATTTGTGGACAGCAATTAGATATACTTATATCTTGTCTTGTGAAAAGAAAGAAATCCGTTCTGAGGTTCGGGAGAGGTTGAGGTGGGGAGGGCTCTTGTTAGGGTTTTTTGAACCTCTCATCACCAGGCATAAGTATTTTTAGCAGTGTCGCCATTGGAGTATTAATACTTTAGCTTACCTATATGCATCCCGGGGTATGCCTTGTTAGGATTTTTTTCCCTCCCCATAAAAGGAAGGCAAAAGATCACCTTGATTAGTAGTCTTTGGATTGAGACAGTCCCGATGGGGGATTCTGCACAGCTACACAGCATGCGGGGCATTTTTCCCCCTTATTACTAACAACAGAAGAATTGAGTGGCTAGGCTGTGTAAGTGTTGCTTGAAGAAGAGCACTCCTACGAAATGGGAACATTGATGTTCATTTCTTCACACCTTCGTGAGACCCGTACTCCGATGCGGGATTTTAGATCCAGGGTGGGTATACGTGCTGTTTCTGCACTAAATCACTTGCCAGAAGTAAACTCCTATTGAACCACGAGCTTTCTAGCTTACTAGTTTCCAAGGCAGCAGAAACAGGGGCTTTGAGCACACCACAATTAGGAACTCACTCTAGAAATATTCCTGAGTAAGAGTACCGGCATGCTATTAAGGACAAGACCCCAAGGGATCGGAAGCAAAAACCCAGCCCCAACCTCCAGATACCGATCTAACCACCTCTTGTAGGAACTAGTACATATATCACTGTACTACTACTGCTCAGTGCTCCCTTCTTGAGCTGGTCAGGACTCACGCCTGGCAGAACAAAAAACCCCTGCCTAATACCAACCAGGGAGGGTTGCTCCATGCATAGAAGCTGAACAAGGGAACTACTCACTGTCTTAATAGCCTCACTGTATTTTGAAATTTCCTTTCTCCCGCAATGTTTCTGGCGGGGTTCTACACTTACTCCTTCCTAATGGATTAAGTAGCAAAATGCTATACTAGCAGCAGCATAACCTAGTTTGAGACCGCAAAGTGAGAAAGACTCACGGTGGTTTGCCGGGCTTGCGTGCTTCTTCCAGAGCGAATGGGTTGATGAGGAATGGGCAAGATAAGAGCATGTTCACATGAGCTTGGGTTCTTAATAATAAGCAGAGAGCTACAAAGTTCCTCAAGAAGTTATTAGTTGCTTGAGGTTGGCCAGCTAAATATATCCTTGTCTGTTCCCGTTGATGGTTCCTGCCCTTATATTTTGGATAGCTCCACGACCAGAGGAGTCGAGACCTCTTAGCGATGCTGCCCTTTGCGCCCCAGAAACGGCGGCCAAAGCTGAAATGCGGTTGTTACCACTCCCCAACCCAACGGACGACCCGTGTGATGCCGGTATTTCATGATAGGGTAAGCCAAGTATCGATCGGTTGGCCGTGGTCTTAGCTCGAACACAAAAAGTTGCTTTCAGTCCCGGGGTTGAAAACCATTATGCAGGTTTTTCGAGTCGAAAAACTTTGGTGTGTGTGCCCAGCAAACTGGCAAATCAACTGAAACTTGGCACTCCAACAACGGTTTTTCAACCCCGGGGCTGAACGCCTCTAATAATTCTACGATAAGAGGTTTCATGAAATCGCTAGACCAATGGGCTGTTCCCCGGCCATTTCGCTTCGCTCATTGCCGACACTACCTCATACCCTTCAGACCCCACAATACCGCTACCTAATAAATCTTATTTAAGACTCCACAAGACATCAGGAACACTAACTTTCCCAACCAAGATGCTTGTTACAATAGAACGATCGAGGTGAATTAGCGGTTAGGCAGAGTAATGGAATGGCTAGAGGAAGAACCTAGAAATGGCACCAAAACCAAGAGCCCAAGAGTCCAGCCCTCTTCAACTCGAGATTGTGCAATCAGGATAGGTTTAGTATCAGTATATAGTATTCGGGTGTGCTAGAGGCGAATTACTTGCACAATACTGCTAGAGCTATGATAACTATCATGGGGGGTTAAGTTAAGAGGTATGATATATGAGGCTCTAGAAGGTAAGGGCCCATCCGGCGGGAACGGAAGGCGAGTCAACCGTTCCGTTTCGCAACAATTTCCCATATAAAAATTGTTGGAAATGCTGCTCGGCATGCTAGAGTTCCTTTTGTTCTATGCAAGCACGGGAGATATGAAAGATGTTTCATTGATGGATGGATAGGAACGCATAGAGGCTACAGAAACGAAGGAAGAACAAGCGGAAGTCTTTGAGATGTAGTTTCTTTTATTCAGGGATAACACAGAATGTTTCTTTCTTTTGTTTCTTTGAGGGACGAACAAAGTGATGAGGAGATATGTGTGGAAGGAAGTGGTGATCGTTAGAAGGCAAAGGATAGCATTTTGTTTTCATATATACTCTTGTCATTACCATCGGTTTAGCAAGTAAGTACGACGAATAGACCTAAGTTGCTCGCTATCGTTATCCTCTCTCCCTCCGTATCCCATTTCGGTGCCGTATTCACTCTGATTTTCTTTAAAAATGGGTACCCTTCCGTTTTGAAACGGTCAGAAATGGTCACTTTGTATGGGGGAACGGAACGGAACCGTCGTTGCCAAACAGGCCCTAAATGTGTCAATCAGCCGCCCACCATATTTTTGGGAAGATAACTGTGCACAGACCACAGGGCTTATTGTTTGCCCTGTGGTGCGGGCTAAGCCCCAGGCAGGTCTAGTAAGCACTATTTGTAAATTCATGAAGTATCTGGATTCCTTAGCATCATTATAGCCTGGACATTGCTCAATGCAAAAAAGCGTGTGGAGACTTATGAATTGGTAAGTACTAACCATTTAAGATCCACCTTCTTGGGTGGATTGAGTGGCGCAATCATTCATGATAAGCTAAGAGGCAACGCACTCATCCCCTAAGGCTTGATTGATTCTTAACCTTTTCATCCTAGAAAAATGAGGGCATGCTCACATCCAAATTCCTCCAGGCTCCCAACATCACAAAGCCTTTTGAACCTATGCTACTCTAGTTTCTATCTTTTTTTTGATATATATTTCACTCTTATAGCATCAGAAATTGACTACTTGCATGCCTTTAACTATCATAGGTATTGAGGCGTTTGGCTATCCCGCATCCGTGCACTATCCCACTTGGCGGTGTCGTACGAGGTGGAATTTCCTTTATTTACAAGACTAACACAAGGGCGGAATATATAATCTTTTTGTCCAAACCATATTCTCCCGGTTCCCACCACTGACCCCACCGCCCCAACAGACTCCCGCATACAAATCCTTATATACAAGCCACCCGCCAAACACCCCAGAGACTGGGAGGTGATGGAGAGAATGCCGGTTCCAGAAGACACAAAATCTAAGCCAACAACAGCTTCCGTGAGCACCAGAATAATCCACTACCAATTACTTCTCTCCCCCTCCCCTAATGATCAAAACTAAAATGTGTCCATAACAGAGATAAAAACCCCCCATGTCCGCTAACTCTTATCCTACTCCAAAACCCCATATGCTCTACAACTCTACAACCTCAAAGCAAATAACTCAATTCCTAAAGTACCACTTCTTATGAAGCCACAGAATACTTCTTCCATCCTCCAGGCAAATCTTCCCCCGCTTGGTAACAAGTCTGCTGTTGATGCTGCTCGCATCATCAAGATCAATGCCTTCTTATGAATGCAAGAGGGCAATTCCCGAAACTTATGCAAAGGAGTGAGATCCTAATCAATAATTCTAGCGGTGCGATTGTAAAGATTCCACCTTCAGAGCGAACCCTGCCAAGGCCCCTTCGGGTTCTATCATCGGGGAAGGCAATCTAAGTTTTTAGGAGCCATTTTTGGCACATTTCCAACCACCTCCGCAAGTAGCCACCCCATAATACCTTCACCTAGGTCAGCCTCCGCGGCAAGCCAGATACCACCAGCCATGTCTCATCTGCTATTACAATACCGGTTGCAGACAAGCCGAAGATAAGCTTCAATCAAGTGGGAAGATGCGGACATCGGCTAACGAGAATGAATGCCACCGAGTCAGCCCCCTAGTATAGGACCCGCTTCCTAGCTCTCTTCCAGATCTCGGTCAATGCCACCAATATTGCCCTCTGAGTTAATCATGTATACCCACTTAATATGAAGAAAAGATAGTTCTCATGTGTGCCAATATCTCGTACACTCACCAATTTGACTGAAAATAATTCCCCCCTCTTTTCGCACAAATCCTGGAAAAGTAGGATTTCTGGAGTCTGGGCAAAATTGTTTCACGAATCGTCACTCGATGTGTGATCGGCTGTGAATGTTGAAAATATTTGATGCAGAGGTAATGATCAACTGTGAGAGTTTACGCCGTGGAGTGGAATGGCTCGACACAAAGTTTGTATTAGGTGGAGATGAAAACCATAATTGATTGTGGTAACATGATAAAAGGGATGACTTAAGGAGGGTAGTAGAGAGAAAGAAAGAAGAGAGAGAAAGGGGAGGAAGGAAAGAAAGAGAGGGGTGTGGAAGTTTTTCCATAGCTTGCAAGTCTCTTGACTAGTGCGTACGCGTACCAGTGCGGCCTTGAAGTGCGGGCACATCCCGCATCAAGTGCGGCCATAACACTACAATTTCCAACAATGAAATCACACTTTTGGATATATACTTTCTACGTCTTCGAGTACGACAAAGCCGGAGAGTATTCTTTATTCTCGGTTTAAAGCTATCCCAGTTCAACTTATCCTGTTTATCTTTTATCCCATGTCATTTCTCAATCAATTGATCATATGTTCAATTCTGCTTTCATCCATCCTCCCCCGCCTTCCGTACAGTTCCCTCCTACCTCCTTTCCACTGCCAATATATTTCCCTGCTTCGGGGCATAAACAGTGGCTCTCCCCGGCCCTCTCAGATAAAATCAAGTTTTTAACATCTCTCGCTCTCTTGGGTAGGGGAGGGTGGATACAGCTAAAACTGACCCCCTGGGGGCTGCTGGATAGTGGCCTATAGGGCATGGGGTTATGCAGATATGTGGGTTTGCGGATACGCAGGTTCGCCGGTATGCGGCTAGAAGAGAGACGGGTATAGGTCATGCGCCTTTGCGGTTTCCGGCGGTTTAGCACCTAGTTGCGGGTGGTTGATTTCACACCCTATGCCATTAGGCATACGGTAGCTTGGGCTTTGTTAGGGTAGAAGATCTGCGGATTGTGGAGGATCATGAGATCTCAGGATGGCTCCAGATTGTTGGGGATTTGGTTTCGTCAGTCGGATGTGTTTCCTTAGAGTTTAGTTGAGTTTCGGGAGAGTTTTTAGTTTGACGGAGATATATATCTCCCAGCCGGTCTTTAGCTAGAGAGTTAGCTCGCGAGAGCATCATAGAGAGTGTTTCCCCCATCTTCCGCCTTTCCTCCTAGAGTCTATTGTGATAGCACTTTTGTTCGTTCCTTCGCGCTTTCCTTTAGGCTCCATCAGGCCCAAGGCTTAAGACAAAAAAACAAAAAAGCGCCGGATCTTACTGATAAAGGCAACTTCAACGTCCTAGTGCGACATCCAGTTATTTTAGTTCTTACGGTAACTTGCCACAAGCCCGTCAGATGCTGGAGCCAGGCCAGTAGAAAAAACACCTCAGATCTCAACGGGGATGTAAGGGGGAGGATTCCCGCGTACCAGAGGGAGCCGAGAGTGAAGACCCAATTTAGGTTGTAAATACACAACCCCGGGTATTGCAGATAACAGTATTATAGATCCAATCTCGCCCCTCCACACTAGCGCCCCAGCATACAACCCCAACATGTGCTACCAAAGCCTCATCTTTAGATCATTTGTCCAATCGTCCGCTAATCTATGCGGGCTAGCGATCGAAAATCGCCCACTTGTTATAAGGAAACTCAATCAATCGCACCTTCCACAACATGAACTCCTAGGGCAAAAAACCGGATTGCCCACCATCAAATCCTATAGTGCGAGATATAATACCATGTTATGGCGCTTCGCCCTATATAATAATTGCACTTACGGCACGGCATCAATCGTTCCAATCCAGCATCACCGACACCACCCGAACACTCAATGTTGGAATTCAAGTCCCTCCCGTTATGATCTTATGACCCCAATCTTCACAAAAGGAAGAATCGGACTAGTCAGAAACCTCCCCTATAATTAACCGACCCAGCACAGCAATCGGAGTTCCAACACCACAAATCACACTTCGACACCGTCCCGCCCGGATATGCAAGCATATGCATCCCCGTTTCATCTAAACTACTTCTTCACACAATGCCGTTTATCTATAAATCGTGGCTTATTACAACTGGACTATTCCACCCACTTCCGTCTGGCTCTGTGGGGAAGGGAATATATAACAGGCTTGGGAAGTTGTACTGGCATATAATACCCTTCCCGTGCCGCGCTTGTGAATGCCAGTAGCAAGGGATACCTCCGCTGAAGCTGGAGATGAAAAGAGGAATTTTGTAAAGTTAGGATGAATATCAATTAGTTACGGTAGTTTTTAGTATAAATAAAAGTTTCTCCATGCGACGGTAAGTTAACGTTTTCTGTTATCCAGAGCCTCATGTCACGTTACGTGACAGTACCAGCACCGTGCAGTGCCGCAGTTCCACAAGCTGCAAGCACTCTATCGCGGAGACTACCGGTAATCCCGACCCCGAAGCCAAATTGCCTACATCCCTACCGGTAGAAGTTGCCACCCAAAATTGGAAGAAGTATCTGCCGAGTCCCACAAAAACCCCCGTAGAGTACTGTACCGGTAGAACATTGGATATATTCGAGAGCGCATATGGACAATTAAACTACGGTACGGTACTCCAGAGAGGAATTCTATAAAAAAAGTTTTTCCAGGATTATTATATTCTCCGTGATTCTCCAGCACTTCTTAGGAACCGATCTTTCCAGAGTTAATCAATTATTATATTAGGGAGCTAAGCGAAAAGCCCATCGCTAGTTTAAGAGCACTCGGGCCGTACAGTATTATGCAACAGAGCCCCTGAGCACGAAGGGGGGGGGAAAGGAGTCTTTCTATTACGGTATATCACAAAATCATCGCGAACTGTTTGTTACACTGCCGAACAAACAAAGCAGAGTTCAGTACTCTTCGTTATTCGTGCAGTGTTCGTACCGTATTGTTATTATGGCGAAAGTGATACCAGCGGTTAATCCCGTGCGACACTTCAGCTCTCTCACCCCTGAAGTTCAGAAGAACTGCACTTTCGCTTCCCGCCCGCTCTTGAATCGAGCTCAATGTGCAATTGCAACCACAAAATATAATAGACTCCCAATCTCTCAACTGGCAACAATATCGCACTCGTGACACATGATTGTATTGAATAAACGGGCGCCTATCATAAAATAAACTCCCCCTCTCCCTCCCCTTTTCTAAATTCCACCTGGGCTAAGCTGACGAGAAAGAAGAAAAAAAAAGTTACCGGAACGACAAACTGACCAGAGTCTATCTACAAAATAATAATTACAATTGAATCGAATAATAGTAATACCCTTTTCCGGACTCTATCCGTTTCCTGTGCTCCTCCTCTTCTTTAAATTTTCATTGGACAAATTAAGTCCAAATGAGATAGGCTGTCCAGGCTTGTAGAGAGTTTTTTTTAATCTTGGTCCCAGTGGTTCCCATAGGCTTTGGGCTCGTATTGCCGGCATCTGTGTCTCCTTCCGTGGCATCCTCCACCGGTAGATGGTGTAGCTGAGGGGGTATCAGATTCGGGTGAGATATCTGTCTCGGAGCTTGGGCCTGTAGTAGTCGTCTTGGTAGAGAATGTTGTTGGTTCAATCGTCTTCGTGGCACTAGCCGGTTTAGTAACGCTGGGGGTAGGGGTAGGCACGGACCCTCCGTTGTCTCCATCCCCGGTCGAGTCTTGCGCGGGAGTAGCCTTGGGAACCGATGAAGTTGAGGTTTTGACGGGCACAGAAGACGAAGATGCGGTCGAGGCTGGCGAGCTACCGGCGTTATCGCTAAGAGGCTTGGGGCCCGGGATGGGGTAGTTGCTGAACTTCCCGGTCGGGGAGTTCCAGATGTCGAAGATCAAGCCTGGGCTGGGGGGGCTTTTGGTGAGGTATCCGGGGATGCTAACTTTCTCCACATCGGGATTTCCAGATGTTCCCTCAACAGTGACTTGCACACAACTAATTCAAGGCGATTAGAATCTAGCTACAGTTACGAGTTCAGAAGTGTAGAGCCTACCCAGTATAAAACTGCGGCTCCTCCGCCCCTCCGAGGCTAGCAGGTCCAGCATTGTTCAAAGTCAACATCTCGGCCCTGAAAAGATAATCACCGGCCGGGATGTTCTTCGGGACAACTCCTGGCTGAGGAGCGTTTGCCAACCGCAGCCTATCTGTGGAGAAGGTGCCTGATGAATCGAGACCGTCTTCAGCGATTTTGTACCATCCATCACCAGGCCCCGTAGCCGTGAGAGCGTCATCGACTTTTTTTATGTAGATTGCAGTTGGGCCCTTGTGCGAGTCGTCCGTCACACCAACAGGGATAGTGCCATCCTTGAGAGGATATTGAGAAGGGGGGATTCCAGGATCGGCGCGCCATTCAAAAGCGATTGAGTCACCACCTAAGACAACCATCAGTTCTCCATCCTACCCCTCATCGGAGACGATTTGACTTACCCTTGACTACACATTTAGTCTTTCCGTTGCCCTTGACGGTGTTGCAAGCCATAGCGTCGCTGCTCACATCGGTGATGGGGTTGACTGAAGTTGCCAGACGAACACAGTCCTGGTTGGGAGCGCCATTGATATGAAAATGAGAGACCAAACTATGAGCAGAGGCAAGGCCAACGATGGCAAATGCGGCAATAATAGACTTCATTGTGATTGATTTCCTGAGTGAAAGAATGCGATCTTGTTCTTTGTAGGTGGTCCAAAGGTATGGAAAGTTGTGAGAATTTCCCAGAAACTGCTGGAACGAATGGATAAAGACAAACGGAACCCTTCAAGAGTTGTCTTTCAAAGAACAAAGTAAGGAAGAAGCGAAGGTGGGAGTGAAGCTGTGCTAGGCCGGCTGGGTGAAGAACGGAAAACAGAATGGGGGGAATCTGAAGACTTATATGTGATATGGGGTCGGGCCCCCTCTCTCTCCCTTCCATGTGAACTTCTAGTGTGATTCTTTTTGATGGGGAGGTCAAATTATTCTCCGCTTACTTTCGTACTACTACTAGCCCCACGGTTCACCATTGCTCTGATGAAAGGACGAGAGCACGACCCTTGTTGTAACTCCTGAACGGTACTCGAGCACAGTAACTGTACCTTGCAGAAGGCGTGGGACACAACCCTGGATCAAGCGCCGATTGGTCAGGACTCAGCCAAAAGCTCATCAACCAGTAGATTCGGTCCAGGATAACAACGCCTGGCACAAGCGATACGGTAGGGTAACCCTTAGCCCCTGGAACAAATGTTCATATGACAGTGAGTTCCCGTCAGCAACTCCCATCCTTGGCGCGAAAAGAAGAGAAAAAGGAAAGCCCACAGGACCTTGGAGTCGTGGATAACTGCCGAACAGCCCTAAGAATATTATGATTCGTCGACTCTACTGCATGGGCCTCCCGTCTCTTAGGATCTCTGGAGTCTTCTTGCACAGTATTAGACTTCTTTGGGAGTTTTGTGCAACGGAAAATTTGCAAGACATGCGGCCTGGTGAGATAATTTACTTGAGGAGGCCACGGAGTTGACGGTTCCCCTTGACCTTGCATATTCCCACCCAGTCGTTCAGTACGGTACCGTACTCCAGTAGAGAGAATGGCACTTGTTCAAGCAAAACGATAAGTCACAATTGCATACACACAAAAGTTTGTTTTCAAGAGGGCTAATGCAGGAACGAGCATCTCGGCTATAAACGAGACTCTGACGCAAGGGTTTCGCCCCACGAACGATCTCCTCTACACCTCCGGCGATTGAAATCTCAACACCATGAGAAATCATCGTCAA